>MCJB01051020.1:53962-185130 GCA_002018475.1 Nicotiana obtusifolia
TATACATCTACAGTAGAAAAATAGAAATAAATGAACCAATTAAGTGGGAAAAAGGGGAATATACTTCGAGATAAAAGTTAAAACAACAGATCATAGATGAATAGTAAAGAAACTACAAATTAAATTCCAACACAAATCAAGAGAAAATTTCAGACAACTTTCACTTTCTGTCATATCCTCTTGCAGGCGTGCAACTCGACCCCATTTCCTTAAAATCCTGTTGCAGGCGTGCAACTCGACCCCATTTCCTTATAATCTGTGGTAGGCGTACCACCCGCTCCCAATTCATTATATCTTGTTGCAGGCGTGCAACCCGACCCCATTTTATTTCATCATTGTGGTAGGCGTACCACCCGCTCCCATTTCACAATATCTTGTGGCAGGCGTGCCACCCGACCCCATTTCATTATATCTTGCGGTAGGCGTACCACCCGACCCCATTTCATTATGTCCTATTGCAGGCGTGCAACTCGACCCCATTTCCTTAAATTTGTGGTAGGCGTACCACCCGCTCCCATCTCAATAATCATCACACAAAGCACAAGAATTTCAGTAAGGAAACAAAACAATATCATAATTTCTCTACAAGAGAAAAATAACATCAAACAATCATCCATATACGACCCACGGTCATGTTTGACACCAACATAGAGCTACTCGTCACCATGCCTATACGTCGTACTCAAAGTAACAATTTAACAAATAGAACACGACTTCTAATCCCTCAAGCTAAGGTTAGAACGGACACTTACCTCACTTTGCAACTGAATTCAAGGTTCCGACAAATCTTTGCCTTGAAACTTTGCGTCCGAATGCTTCAAATCTAGTCACAAATAATTTAATACACTTAATACACATAGTAGAAACTAATTCCATATGAATTTACAAATTTTCCGGATTAAAATCCGAAATTAAACTCAAAATTGCCAGTGGGGTCCACTTCTCGTAATCGTACAAAACCCACAAAATGTGACAGCCCATTCTGATACGAGTTCAACCATATAAAATTTGTCGAATTCCGACACCGGATCGACCTCCAACCCTCAAGTCTAAGCTTTAGGGTTTTCCCACAATTTTCCCAACTTAAATCACCAATTAATTGCTAAAAATAGTGATGAACTGAGGTAATTCCTCAAAAATTTAGTTAGGAACACTTACCCCGAGATTCCTCTTGAAAATCTCCCAATATTTGCTTCAAGATTCGCTTCAATCCGAGTTCTATGGCCCCAAGTATGTTTAAGATGACACAAACTCTTCCATTAAGAATTTGTCCATGAAATCTCTTTTGAATATGGTTTTGAGGTTGATTTATGGTGATTCTATGGTGTTTGGAGGTGTTCCTCTTCATGGGTAACGAAAATGGGTCTTATAGAACAAGATGGGCATTGGGTTCTACTTAAAAATTGTCAAAAATCGAGTTAAAACACCCCTGTCAGGTCAAAAATGCGATACCCTATGCCAAAAATGCGGTCCGCATTTCACCTTTGCGGTTCGCATTTTTGGTCGCATTTCTCGCCCCAAGTTCTGTCTCAGTTTGGGACATTCTGTGTCAAAATGCGGCAAAAATGCGACCAATCTGCGGTCAGATCTGCGATCGCAGATCTGACATTTCTGCAGATTTTTCCTCGACGCGAAAATAAGCATTACTTTCTCATACGATGTACGAATTGGACGATTCTTTTTGCTATGGCTCCGAAATTTAGATACGGATCTAGTGCTTCAATAAAAACTGAATTTGGAGTCCATTTTCATAATATCATACCACTTATTCTTGAAGATACGACATCGACGCATTCTTGAAATGCCAAAGTTAAGCTCCATCAACCATCCAAAATCCCGTCAAGACCCTCGGGACTTCAACCAAACACGCCAAAATTTCCCATAACATTATTCAAACTTGTTCCAACCTTCGGAACGTTCAAATCAACATCATAACATCAAATTCGCATCGGATTCAAGCCTAAGGATCTCAAAATCTTCTAAATCGCTCTTTTGATCTAAACCCGACCAAACCACGTCCGAATGACCTGAAATTTTGCACACAAGTCATATATCACATATCGAAGCTACAGCAACTTTCGAAATTCCATTCCGACCCTCGGATCAAAATCTCGCCTATCAACCGGAAATCGCCAAAATTCTAACTTCACCAATTCAAGCCTAATTCTACACGGAACCTCAAAAACTAATTCCTATCACTCTCCTATGCCATAAATCCTCTCCCGGAACTAACCGAATCATCAGAATTTACATCCGAGCCTTCTAACTCATAAGTCAACATACAGTTGACTTTTACAACTTAAGCCTCCTTGAAAGAGACTAACTGTCTCATTTCTTACCGATTTCACTCCGAATGCAACTTACTCAATTAAATTACCTAAATCACAGATAATGAAGTATAATGAGACAGAAAATGGGGAAGACGGAGTGGTAACCCACGAGACGACTGACCGGGTCGTCACACGGACACTCATCACCTCATACGTGTGTAGGCTCCATAACACGTAGCACATAACAAAATATCACCTACATGGTAAATTTCCACTTCCAAGGTCAGATAGAAGACTTAACTCGATCCGAAAACCAATAACGGGCTCCAACGCCTCTCTAACACCTCCAATCCAATGTCAAATGATTCGAAACTAGTCAAAGAATGTGCAAACCAATCAAAACGTACTCAAGAACCTGTAATTTATCATTTAAAAACAGTTCTCAGTGCCACACCAAAAGTCAACCCCATGCTCACGCACTCGAATTTAAAAAATTATCGAAAATAAATGTTACCCATAAATTAAATAGTATATATCTATAAAAGCATCAAATTTCTTCCATTGAATAGACCCTTAAATTAAGGATTTACCATGTCTTAACTTTGGGGCCAAAATCCAATTTCTAAAATCCAAACACGGATAAAAAATAATAATGAATGGACATAATCATAAAAAAATATCTAAATAAAGGTTATATATTCACCCCCTTGTTGAGACAGTAACAACGCCAAGAAAATCACCTCAAACGGAGCTTTAGAACTCAAGATATGCCAAAATACTAAAATGCTCGGTTTGCCAATTTAAAACACTGCCCAGGTGATTTTTGTTTATCGCCTTCACGAGAGACCTTCGCGTTCTCGAAGAGCAATTTTTCACGTTGACCGATTGACCAAGAACTCCTTCTTCACGTTCGCAGGGCCTCCCTCACGTTCGCGAAGAACAAAGGCTCGCACCAGAAACCAGCAATCTTTCCCAACATGGAAATAAGCATAACTCTCTCGTACGACCTCGGAATTTGACGATTCTTGTTGATATGGTTCCGTAATTATGATACAGATCTAATGGTTCAATAAAATCACAAATAAAACATCATTTTATCAATATGATACCATTTATGTCAAAAGAAATGACACTGAAACATCAAATAAGAGCGCGACAAAATCCAAACTCATCCGAAACTCATCAGAATCTAACAAAAACTTGCAGAAAAGTTCAAAATTATCATACAAACCTGTTCAAACTTTTAAATCATGAATCCGATCTCGTTAAGTAAACTATTTGACTATGGTCAACTCCTTTGTTTTCATACAAAACTAGTTTGCAACTTAAGTGTCTGAATCACTCTTAAACACTCTAGATGTAACGACCCGACAGGTCGTTTTGAGAATTAGCGTCCCATTTGGTGGCTTAAGATCTTGAGTAGCTTCATGTTATGTATTATGATATGTGTGTGTGGTCGAGTTTGGTTTTTTGGATTATTCGGGAATGATTTGGAAAAATAATTCTTGTATTAGAAGTTTAAGTGAAAAGAGTTGACTGGAGTTTGACTTTTGTGAAGACGACTACTGAATGGTATTTTGATGATTCCAATAGCTTCGTATGAAAATTTTGGTCTTGGACGTGTGTCTGGATTGGGATTCGGAGGTCCGTAGGTTGGTTTGATGCATTTTAGCGAAAATTGAGAAGTTGAGAGTCTGGAAGGTTGAGATGTTTAACCGGAAGTTGGCTTTATTGTTATTGGGTCCGGAATTCAATTCCTTGAGTTGGTATAGCTCCGTTATGTCATTTAGAACTTTTATGTAAAATTTGACTTCATTCCGGAGTAGATTTGATATGATTCGGTGCGAGTTGTAGAAGTTGAAAGTTCATAAGCTCATTACGTTCGGTTTGAGATGCGATTCGTAGTTTTGATATTGTTTGATGTGATATGAGGCCTCGAGCAGGTCTACGTTATGTTTTTGGACTTATTGGTACATTCGGATGGGGTCCCCAGGGGCTCGGGTGAGTTTCGGATAGGTTTGGGTAGTGTTGCGCTTGTTTTTTATGTTTCGACTTCGTTTCTTCAAGAATAAACGGTACCACATTGAGAAAATGAGCTCCAATTTTTGTTTTCATTAAGCATTAGGTCTGTACTGTAATAAAGGAGCCATAGAAAAAGAATCGTCGAATTTGGACATCGTATGAGGAAGTTATGCTTATTTTAGTGTCGGAGAAGAGAGCTGGTGCTGATGCTTCATAGATGCGAAGTTGGGTCCGCATCTGCGGCACTGCAGGTACGAGAAATGGTCCTCAAAAGCAGAAATAACAGCTGGAAATGTGCAGGTGCGGATTGTTTGTCGCTAAAGCGTTAATCCCCGTGTAGAAAAAAATCAGACCGCGTTCTTTTAGTATTTTGAGCATATCTTGACTACTATAGCTCCGATTGAGGTGATTTTTGCCGCATTCTTCTCGTCTTTTCATGGGATTCAATATCTATCTATAATTCTTGTATTTTAATATGATTACTGTAGTTCATTTTTATATTAATCTATATGTTAATTGGAGAATTGGGGGTTATACCAAAAACTTCTCTAAAGTGAATAATTGAGTTTTGAACATCGATTCGGAGTCATAATTGGATAAAATTAGTATGGTTGGATTCGTAATTGAATGGGTTGTAAAAATTGTGGGTTTCATTGTGTTGCGGCCCCGAGGTTGACATTTTGGGTTGACTTTTTAGTTTTCATTAAAGATAAAAGTTTTATTATCCTGAGTTGTTTCCTATTGTTTTCATTTATGATATTAAGTTATTTTGGCCAGATTTGAGCCATCCGGAGGTTGTTTCATACGAGAAGGTCATTTTAAAGTATCAGTTTAGCTTCTTTGAGGTAAGTATCTAGCCTAACTTTTTGGTGGGGGTACCAACCCTTAGGTTTTGAGTTGTTTGTGCTATTTGTGTTATGTGAAAGCCGTGTACGCGAGGTGACGAGTACGTACTCGGGCTTATTTGTGGCAATTGATCGGTTTAGACTCTTAGACTTCTTTTGATGTATTTATTTGGAATTGATGGCATATGTTATATATTTTTATTTTCCATGTCTGCTATGACATGCTTTATTTGAAGTTACCGTTACATGTCACATACTTTACTTGTTGAATTAGCTCTTACATGCTTTATTCGATGTTTTTACCACTTTTTTCATTATGTGATATCTTTTATTGTTGAGTAACTATTAGTTGAAATTGTTATACATGATATCCTCTTGTGTCCGGGTTATTCACATGCATTTATGTTACACCCATATTTTCGTATGTGAGAGTACGTCGTAAGTCAATTGATGTACGTTTAGAAATGAGATCATCTTTGAAAGTACATAAAGTAAGTCAATCATGTTAACTTGGAGGTCACAAATATTTAAGATCATGAACTGCAAGTACCAAGAGGTTTTGGAAGGCTTAGAAGCTAAATGAATTGAGGAAAATAAGTTTCGCCGAAAGTCGACAAGTTGGGAATGATATAACATGTACTTTTGAGGTGAAACTTGGGTGCTCAAAATGATAAGGAGGTTATGTTTTGAGTTAATTTAGTGTTATAATAGTCGTGTGTTATGTTTTGAAGTGAAGCGAGTTGTGAAACAAAAGTTGGCAAAGTTCATCACAAGTTAAATTCATAGATATGCTGAACATTAGGTCAAATGTAGCTGAGCATTTCTCTAAATGTACATGGAAATACTGGATGATCTACCTACCAAATTGAAGATCTACGGGTCTAGTTTCTAACATATTAAATTGTTCATTGATACAACATGGGAGTAGAGAGATATTCACGTTTTCGTGAGACTGCGTAGACTGGTAATTGACAAGTAGGTGCATCACCTACTTGCCAAAAGGAGAGGCCTCAATTAAAACCTCCTAAAGTGACTAGAGAGGGACGGCCAAGAGGGTCTTTCAAGGACTTATTAACTCATTTATTTCACTCGTATCCCAGACCAAAAAAATCAGATTGAACCCCAGCAACTCCTTCCCAAAAATCCCACACAAATCCTAGGTAATTTCGAATGATACGATGTGATTCTAGTAGCAAAAACCACGGACAACTTGCTAGTTTCTCTTTCTCCTTCTCGTAGCTATGTTGGGGGACTGATTTTAGATGAATAAGGAATAGGTTTCGTGTGTTATACTCAGTCAAAGTTAAATAAATGCTTCTCCTTCCATTACCTATGCTACTACGAGTTGTAACTCGAACGCAAAGACTAGACCTAAGGAGTTCCGAAAGAGTGGTATGTTGTTTCTTGTTGCATCACTGTTGGCTTGTTGTGAACTTTTTTTAAGTTGCATTCATGGCTAGTTTATAGGATAAGAGACTTAATTATACATTGTTGGCTGTGTTGCTCAATTTGAAAGAAAAGACAAGTCGAAACGTGTATTAGTAAACTGAAAAATCAGTTTTGAGTTGCTGAACTTGTGGGACTGTCTATGGGCTCTTTCGTGTTGCTGTTGGGTTTTCTCTTTTTCTACTGTTTTTATGGAGTTTGGGATGATAAAGGGTGTGGAGAAACACCACATAATTTTAGGGTGGTTGGCTGATCATTCGCCACTACAATTTCGGGTTGTTTGACACTACTATGGTTGTTGTTTTGGGTATAATTGATTGGGGTGTGTGGGCTGTTTTTGTGGTATTTTGTGATGGATATAAGGTTGGAAAATGATTTATACATGTTGTTGTTGTTGTTGTTGGTGTTATGCCGAATTGGGAGGAAGTAAAGATTACAGGGGAGATGCTGACCGTTTTATTATAAAATAAGCTTGTCGTTCGTTGTGCGATAGTTATACCTTCTGTAACTTGATGATAGTACTATCATCGAGTTGTTGTAGATTAAGTTGCGAGGAGACGAGTTTAACGTGGTTATTAGACAGATTAACCATGTCCAATTAAGTATTGTCTTCTTCCAGTCAAGAGAGCAGAGGGTCTATATATATACAGTACTATAGTATTGTCACCACCACCGAGCTATAATCGGTGGGCAGATCCCTATTGGGCATTATTATAGAATTTGTACCACCATCGAGCTATAATCGATGGTCAATCCCTTGTTGGGCAACATCAGATCATATGGTAAGTTATATATCGAGCCTACTGTGGGCGAGCGCATATGAGCGACCCCACAACGGCTGATATACAGAGCCCAGTATGGCCAAGAGCCTATGAGCAAGCCTACTACGGCAGAGCAGTACACATACCAAGCATTATAGGGCCGAAGATCTATTTTACTTACTCTATTGAGAGAGTTGAGTCAGTATCAGCAAGTAAGCATATCTTAAAATTATCTTTGACTCCCAGTTACATTCAGTTATTATATTATCAGTTCAATTTCAACTTTTAGTTATTCTATTTCCTTACATACTCGGTATATTATTTCGTACTGACGTCCCTTTTGCTTGGGACGCTGCATTTCATCCATGCACGTCATGATAGATAGCTGGATAGACTTTCCATGTAGACAGTCAAACATCAGCTTGTTGGTAAGCTCCACTTCCTCGGATTTACCAATTCTAGACCTTGGAGTCCATTTTACATATATAGGTTTGATGGGTAGGTCGAGGCCCTGTCCCGACCATGATACATTTCAGTTATCTCTAGAGGCTTGTAGATGAGTCTTGTGTATTTTGTATATTAGTATTGTGGCCTTGCCAACCCTGTGTATATGTTTAGTTTGGTATTGCTGGTTGGAGACATTCATGGCGGCCTCGTCGGCTTGAAAATTTATGTATATGAGCTTTTGGGTATGTTTACCCCTCAAATGAGAGAGACGTTATTTTCCGATGATTTAGAATATGGCCCCATCGGCCTCGATTGGTATTGTCAGCTTGCAGGTAGGCCTCGTCGGCCTAAGTTGAGAGATAACCCTAAGGATTTCACAGTTATAGAGTGGTACGCTCGAGACGAGTATGGCATCGGTTGCAGGCCGCACCTCCCTAGGTTTGGGGCGTGACAAACTTGGTATCATAGCAAGTTCTATCCTAGGGAGTCTACAAGTCATGTCTAGTAGAACCTTGTTTATACATGTATTGTGCACCACATTATATAAATAGGAAGCTACAAGGTATTTAGGAGTTTGTTACCCTTGTTTCAAATCCAAATCGTGCTATCGAGCTCAGTCATAAGAGTTCGAGGGGGTAAGGGCACTACTGGAGAGAGGATTTTTGACAACGTGGCCCAGTTTGAGGCCCGGTCTGATCGTGCATGGCAAATGTGCAGATTTCCAGCTTAAGACCCTAAGATGAGAATATCAAACACACCCCGTGAATAGCAGGCCATGGGAGTATCGGAAGGAAAAAGTATAAGTTTCAGCAGGTAGTAGAAGCAAGGTGAACGAGGGTACGAGGTACCTAGTTAGTGTAGATTATCAGTATTTATAATTCACGGAGATAATTATAAGTATTTTGAGTTACCTTCAAAAGTAGAGGTATGTACAATTGGTCACACCCATCTCAGTTATGCCCTATGGGAGCTAAAAGATATAGTTAAAGAGAAGGATGGGATACCAGGATCCAGCTGGGGTTAGAGAAAAACAAAATGGTGGATGGATTGTTAGCATTAGATTGCATTTTTGAAGAATTTTGCAAATGTGGTAATAGTTCTCCTTGTGAGACAGCCAGATGGTGCAAACTAGAATAGTACAGTCGGATATGAATATTAGAATGTTCAGAAACATTAGAAGATAATCACTGGAATCCTAGAAGGGATAGATATTTACCTTAGTGTGGCTCTCATTCCTAGTAAAGAGAGAATATTAGGCAACCTGAAGAGCTAGTGGATAGAGAGCAAGGGGAGCTAAAAGCGAACGAATGTTTTGTTGAAGTTTTCAGATTAAAGTGATAGACATAAATATTAGTAGGTGAATAAGAAGAGAGTAAATCAATCATTATGAGTAAGAGGTGATAAATGGTGATAACGGTAAATTAAAATATGATAGGATGACAGAGTATGTAGTCAAGTGAAGGAACAGACAAGAGGTGACAGGCCTGGAGACTATAAAAGAGTACAAGCCATAAGGTCATATCTTAATTTCGAGAAATTAGTTGGCGACTCCAACGTAATTATCAGAAGGAAAAGCTAGACCTCTGGAGTAATAAAAATCTGTATGAGCTAGTGAACAAGATAAATTGAACATGAATTAGGGATCGAAAGATTTGATAATAGTCGGCATCGTGAGAATTTCAGAAATCGTGTTCCAGCAATAATAGAATGGACAGTAGAAGAATGGCCTTTAAAGGTCATTCAGGAAGTCGCTTCTCTAGCAAGCACTGTGAGCAGTTTTAAGCTCAAGGGACTAAAGCGTGCTAGTTACACTAGGTGTCACCCTCGTGCGTAAGAAATTCAGTTATCCTTTGCACTGAAGGGTTACCTCAAGGCGAGTAAGTATCAGTGAAGATGTAAAAAGATGCCAAAGATGAAGAAGTAACTATGGAATAGTAAAGTTTAAGAATGCGGCAAAAAGCCGAAAGGGAAGATATTGCATCTTTTCAGATCCTACAGATATGTTATGGCTCCAAATATTATGCAAGCACGATGGGGAGGACATGTAACAAAGGTTCCCTCTCAGGATGTTATTGATAAATAAGTGCAAATGAACACTTGATACATTAGGAGCCAGTGCGAGAGGTAAGTTAAGACAAATGAAACAACCCAAGAGAGATTATGCAGAATATAGATATGAGAATGGACCAACGAGTAGTTAGTAGTTGATTCAGGAAGAGCCTAGTTATGGCTCGACAAGAGGATACAGATAAATCAACAGATCAGTCTCGCAGATACAACAATGTAATCCTTGAGAAATATTCATATCAGAGTCGAGGTAGTTATAGTTGTCGCATAAGTGTTACGGAAATTAAAGAGAGTGTCACGTGGGAGACAATAAAAAAATTTGAGTTCAGAAGTAACCCTACGAGAACAAGGGCACGGAGTTATGTAACTAAGGATATTTATAGGTGATTAAGAACATCAAAAATTCCGCGGGGTGTATGATGCAATAAGCTTGCAACTATACAAAAGTCAGAGAGTCTTCCCTAAGCCCTACAACAAAAGACTGGGTGAGGAAATAAGGAAGAAGGCATCAACCTAAACATAGTAACCCGAAGAAGAAATGGTCTTGTAACAATGGTCTCACTACAACTTTGTATGCACTCCATAAAAAAATAAAAAGTAATTTTCGTGGTCATATGAGTTGCACAATATTCCAGCATGCGTGGTGTCACGCCCCGAACTCGAGGACGCAACCGGCGCTCAACCGAGTAAACCCGTTCGAGCAACCCTAATTTACATTAACCTCTCATCGTTACTCATTCATGATTTATCAAAACATCGTTAGATCATGACTTTTAAACTGAATACATTTGGCTCAATGGCCTACAATCTTTCTCATGATGGGTGTGTAGCCTCAATAGTACTGAACATAAATACATGACAAAACTCAAATCTTTAACTACACGAGCTACTGTGTACATGGAGCTTCTATGACAATAGATACCTTAATACATTAAAACGAACTAGAACCAAACACCCACTAGAACTATAGCGGGCTCACCATAAGCTGAGTAGTGAAGAAGATACCTATCAAAGATCCATATCATCGTGTAGAAGTATACCCGCATCCGTTAAAAGACGCAACACCCCCCGCAAAAGGAACGTGAGTACATGTGGAATAGTACTCGTACGTAAGGCAGTCAAAACAACATATGAAAATACGGTAACTAAAATGAGAGGCAATTAAAGTATATCAAGAAATTACGAAACATCACATAGAATCAAATTTCAAGTCTTATTATACTTGCATCATTCTAAACTTATTTTAGGATCAACTGAGCCATATGAAATATACGTGGAATACATAAAATTATGTAACTGAAACAACGTGTACAAACACGGCCAATGGAAATAGCACCTAGTGTCTGCGTTAATAATGCGTCCCACTAGACCGTCCATATCCCTCTCTTATTTTACAACTATATATTTTATACAAAATACACCTATGCGTTTTACAGACGGTCCATACGATTCCATACACAATACACCTATGTGTTTCATAGACCGTTCATAGGATTCCATACACAATACACCTATGTGTTTCATAGACCGTTCATAGGATTCCATATACGATATACCTATGCATTTCATAGACTGTTCATATGATTCCATACACAATATACCTATGCGTTTCATAGACTGTTCATATGATTTCACACACAATATATGTATTTCATAGACCGTTCATAGGATTCACATATTATATTATACACCTATGCATTTCATTGACCGTCCATGGGGCCCATAACACATCATTATGCACATAACCATATATAAACTCAAAGCGACATGATTAACATTACTATTAAGGTCATAATTTCCCGTATCATTGGAATACTTCATATTCATGCTTATCATGGAAAAACACAGCTCATTGCATTAGCACATGCATGGGGAATAGATAAGTCAATTTCAATGGCACATGAGCCCAATTACTTTTCTTAAAGTTCATCATTATTTAGTATAGGACATCTCCTTTCATCTCGTTATTCACTCACTTGTCATCTTGAGGTCATTAGCTAAGTTCACTATTCTTGGGGACTTAAAATTGAAGTCCTTTGCATTTATTATTTTAGAAGCATACTTACTATGATTGAAACCATTGGGACATATAATGCCTTATAATTCTCATTTTGGCAAACGGCCGCATTTCATGTTTATACTATCACTTACTTGTACTTTCCATGGTTGATCATAGAACATTAAGAAGATTTAAACATTTAGGAACACCATAGCCTCTCCTCATGAGAGTATAGGAACTTATAACACATTGGAAACATAAGTACAAATAAGTTCATCTCATAATCTTTCACACCATATATCACTTCACAATTGCTTTCAACTGCTTACAACATCATTATTTCATTGGCTCCCTTTGCCATACATATTATTCTTCATTCATGGCACTGTGGCCGTATATCATATTCCGCACTTTTATTTCTTTACTTTCAAGGATTATCATCATAAATATCATCATATAGAATACTCTTGAAATGCCTTTCCCAAAAGGGCAATACACAATTTCAACTCATGAATATGTAAGAACTCAAAACATATTGGAAATACCTACCAAGCATAGCATTAGTTAAAACAACCACATTTGGACATGACTTGAGTACATAAACTTTTGGACAATTCTATTTTCGGCGTCAATTTGCAATAGTTGAATCAAGGCTCATTTCATAATATTTCACACATCAATTCATTTCATTGGCACTATTGGCCACAAGTATAACATTCATTCTTGGCACGGTGCTCACACTTTATATCCCCACCTCACTAGTTTCACTTTCAAGCATCTTTATAGATTATCGAAAACAAAGAATCTCTAATCAAGACTTTTAGAAAGCCTATGAGCAATTAGGAGTCTTAAGCACATTGAGACTTCTTACACAATTTTACATAATAGCCTTCACTTGAAACATTACTTGGAATCATAACATTTTTATACCCAACTCATGCTTTGAACACATCCCCGAAGGATGACATCATTTGATAAGAGCATCTAGAACACATTTTTAACATATACGTTTCAACACAAAGCTTATTCGGAATAGTTAATTTATAAGGAATAACTCATGACTTACAAGAACATCATGGGATTCAATTCTAGGAGAGAAGTTTAGCCAACATACCTTGCTTGAGCTTCCCTTAGATTACCACAGCGTCCCGACACTTCTAGCAATTCCAATCAACTAGAGATATAACAAAATTGAACCATAATTAGGAGAGAGATTCATGGGTTTAGCTCACCTAAGCATTTTATCAAGCACTAGCTGTGCAATTTCCAGTACAAGGTTTCTATGGTGGAATCCTTTCACCTCACAAGAAATCATTTACCATTTTTAGTTCAACAACTTCCACACCTGAGAATCATACTTCTTATTACCTTCTTTTAGTCCAAATCCTAGAATTTGGGGCTAGGGGGTAGAATGTTACCTTAGTGATTGACTTCCTTGATTCTTGAAGATTTTGGCAACAATGAATGATTAGCATGCTAGGTATTCTCCATCACTTTCTAAAATAGCTCTCTCCTCTCTCTCAAAAATCAAATTTTACCTTGTAAAATGACCCTCTAAGACCTTATACCAAAATAGGACGTATATGAAAATTTCCAAAAATGACCCCGAAAGTCAATTATGTGGTGCAATTATGTAGTAGCAGAATTGTTATATGCGCAGCCGAATCAATTATGTGGTAACAGAATCGTTATACGGGCAGCAAAATTGATTATGCAAGAGCAGCATGGTTTTTTCAAAATTTTCCCGTTCTCTGCTCCACTTTGCAATACATATGTGGTCCGCGGAACCGTTCTGCGGTCGCGAAATTGACTGCAGAATCACATTGTTCTGCCAGCCTTTGGGAATTTAGTCATAACTTCTTGTAGGACTGTCCAAATGACGAACGGTTTGAAGTGTTAGAAGCTAGACTTGAAGATCTTTCATTTGATATGATTTCCATGACATAAATATTTTTATATATATAGATATGCTCGTCCAAAGTTCGGTTTTGTGTGTACTCATTTGGAACTTTAGTCTATCATGTAATTTCCAACTTGACTTAGTCTCAGGGCTCTCCTTGGACCCCACATCACTTATAATATGCCTCGTACACTTATTATCATATCCAATTGATATCCATCATATTAATAGTCCTCTTCTGGACACAAAATCATATAATTAGCACACACCAACTTTCTTAATAGCGCTTAAGTACTTCAAAAATTTTTAGGGTGCTACACGTGGGAACTAAGATAAGCCTAAGTATTCATGCAACAAGTGCCAGAAAGGCCAGGATAAGAAATTTCTTACGTTAAAGAAAGTTGAGAAGGCACGAAAGGAATTATTCAATGAACGACCCGGAGTTAGTTACAATATGATCGCACTTAAGATTCAGAGTATTATCCATAAAGCATATATCTTGCCATTCATACAGCTATAGGATGGTCTAGTATAAGTTAAAGGAAGAATTGAGTCCATGTCACAGATAAAGTCTTGAATTATTAGAAGGTTATATCATGGATGTTCCGTAGTGTCCGTGCAATGCTTAAGAAATAACTAATACCCTGAACCGCAGATCGAAAGATAGTTTAAGCCTATTTAAAGGCTGGGAGAGAAGAGGAAACTAAAGAGTTGCATCAGCTAAGTAAATCAGGAGTCTGATTATTAGATCCAGATAATTATAGAAATCGTGATTCAGAACATTGCAGAATCACTCTTAATATCAGAGGTACAAGAGAGATAGTACGACAATCATATTCTGTACCGGCTCTATGATAAAGCTAGTTAGAAGAGTACCAACCTCATATGAAGTCAGTATGAAGCTCCCGCTAGAATGTGTATGCATTAGAGGTGCAAGTAATATAGTGGAGCTTTAAGGTGTGGATGTGAACTCCACCTATGTGGAAGGAAGGTTATGAAAGCGACATAAGATACAATGCAATATTTAAATATAATAAAGGTAGAAGTAAAGAAGGTATGAGATACTTAAGTGCATAAGGTTGTGAATAGTCCAGATTTTAGATAGAGGGCTAGAAACGTCGTGAATCAGTATCCAGAAATGATAGGGGTGTCGTCCATGGCATATCTTCCAGCCTATGGTTTCTAGGTATCGAGAGGACTAGTTAAGAGAGTAAAGAAGAGTTAGAGACGACGTGATGTCTCACTTGATGTTCCCAAATAACATAAAGAAATATATGGTGCTAGCAATTTAAAGGAAGGTTGCGAGTAGTATAAATAGAAAAGATGAAATGTTGCCTTGGTAGTAGAATGAGAGTTGTGATAAATGATAAGAGAATGATTTTTAGGTCTTTGATTGAGTAATGATTTAAAGAAAAGGGATTTCATGAATTGCATACAATTAGAATACCCCCATAAGATGAATCACGCTAGGATGCTATGAAATACGGTTATTGAAATATAGTATCGCCCCTAGGTGGATCAGGAAAATCACTTCAGATGTTCCTCAATGAGACGTGAGCCCTAGTGATAGTGTTGCATAAGAGGTTTCAAGTTATCAGTGGTAGATTATAGATCAACATTAAGGTGAATCAACAATATATGGATAAAAGTTCCAAAGTATGAGATAAGAATAGGCTGTTATTCTTAAAGTGAACAGTAATGAGGAAGCATTAAAGGACATAGGTTTAGACATATAGGATAAGCAGCGAGAGAGTAACCTGGAGTTGGCTAGCAGACCTCGATAATAATAAACCGAAGTAAGTGTTATGGTACAGTCTGACCTAACTAGATGCAATAAATCCATAAAGATATATAACTAAGGATATAAAACAAGATATAGCAATAGTTGTAAGTTTGAAAAAGTACCAATCGAAGGACTTCAGTACACCTATAGATGCCTAAAGGGACAGCTTGTCATTGTTTTGTATATATTCACAAAGTGAGGACTAGAGATTGGATAATAGCTGTAGGAAAAAGGAGAGAAGAGTCACATAGGCGCACATACAGTGATAGAGTCGCACAGGCTGCACGATAGAAGGTTGCAACAGTAACGAGATTGGAAGAATTCCGACCACAGGTCGTGGTGTGAGAAAGAGGCCTAAAGGGGGGATGCCCTGGGTTTTGGATTTATTCACATAATAGTTGCCGAGATGTAAAGGATAGTACAAAATTATTCGTAAGAGCTATAGGTTATGAGACTAATTATTGCATCAGTTAACATTCATGGAGGAATGTTACAAAGGGGAAATGATTTTACACCCCATATTTTTGTACGTGAGATATAAGATCAGAAATGACTTTAAATGTACATAAAGTAAGTTAATCATGTTAACTGGAAGGTTACAAATATTTAAGATCATGAACTACAAGTACCAAGATGGTTGGAAGCTTAGAAGCTAAATGAATTGAAGAAAATAAGTTTCGTCGAAAGTCGACAAGTTGGGAACGTTATAACATGTACTTTTGGGGTGAGACTAGCATGCCCAAAATGATAAGGAGGTTATGTTATGAGGTATTTTAGTCTTAGGATAGTCGTGTGTTATGTTTTAAAGTCAAGGGCGAGTTGTGGAACATATGTTCGCAAAGGTCATGACAAATTACATTCATAGATATGCTGAAAATTAGGTCAAATGTAGCTGAGCATTTCTCCCAATGTACTTGGAAATACGGGATGATCTACATACTAAATTGAATATCTGTGAATCTAGTTTCCAACGAATTAAACCGCTTATTGTTACAACACGGGAGTAGAGAGATATTCGCATGTTCACGAGACTGCGCAGACTGGTAGGTGACAAGTAGGCGCATCACTTACTTGCCAAAAGGAGAGGCCCCAATTAAAAGCTCCTAAAGTGACTATAAAGGGGCGGCCAATAGGTTACTTTTGAGGACATATTAACTCATTGACTTCACTCATTTCTCAGACCAACAATCTTCCATTACCTATGCTTCTACAAGTTGTAACTCGATCGTAAATACTAGATCTAGCGAGTTTCGAAAGAGTGGTATGTTGTTTGTTGTTGTGTCATTGTTAGCTGGCTGTGAACTTATTTTTAAGTTGAATTCATGGCTGATTTATAGGATAAGAGGCTTAATTATGTAATGTTGGTTGTGTTTCTCAATTTGAAAGAAAAGACAAGTCGAAACGTGTTTTAGTAGACTGAAAAATCAGTTTTGCGTTGCTGAACTTGTGGGACTGTTTGTGGACTATTTCGTGTTGCTGTTGGGTTGTCTCTTTTTCTATTGTTTTTATAGATTTTTGGAGGAGAAAGGGTGTGGAGAAACACCAAAAATTGGCAGCATGGTTGGTTAATTGTTCATCACTACATTTTCGAGTTGATTGACACTACTATGGTTGTCATTTTGGGTATGAATTGATTGGGGCATGTGGGCTATTTTGTGATATTCTGTGATACATATATGGTTGTAAAATGATGTGTACATTTTGTTATTGTAGTGATCTTGTTGTTTTTCATGTTATGTCGAATTGGAAGGATGTATAGATTACAGGGGAGATGCTGCCCGTTTTATTATAAAATAAGCTTGTCGTTCGTTGTGCGGTACTTGTACCTTCCATAACTTGATGACAGCATTGTTGTTGTTGTTGTAGATTAAGGTTCAAAAAGACAAGTTCAACATGGTTATTGGATGGATTGTGATAATGTATGTTAAGGCTAAACCCTTCCTTCATCTTGGCATGATCTCGTAATTACATGTGTTTGAAAACGAGACATGAAGAGAAGTTCATACTCCTGAATTTATGTAGATTATCCTAGTCTCATAAGTTGCATTACTCTCCCTTATAGGGACTATATATTAAGTTAAGTATTGTCTTCTTCCAGTATTACAATATTCTCACCACCATCGAGCTATAATCGGTGGGTAGGCTCCTATTGGACAATATTACAGTATTTTCATCACCATCGAGCAATAATTGGTGGGCAGGCCCCTATTGGGCAACCTCTAATCAGATTGTAAGTTATATACCTAGCCTACTAGGGCCGAACGCTTATGAGTGAGCCCAAAATGGCCGAGATACAGAGCCTAGTATGGCCGAGCGCCTATGAGCGAGCTTACTACGGTAGAGTAGTACACGTACCGAGCCTTAAAGGGCCGGACATCTATTTTACTACTATATTGAGAGAGTTGAGTCAGTATCAGATTATCTTTGACTCCATGTTACTTTCAGTTATTATATTATTAGTTCAGCTTCAGCTTTTAGTTATTCTATTCCCTTACATACTTGGTATATTATTTCGTAGTAACGTCCCTTTTGCCGGGGACGCTGCATTTCATGCATGCACATCATGATATATAGCTGGATAGACTTCCCTAGTAGACAGAGTCAAACATCAGCTTGTTGGTAAGCTCCTTGGGCCGAGTATGGCACCGAGTGCCGGCCATGCCTCCCCAGGTTTGGGGCTTGAAAATTTATACGTAATATTAGTTCGTGCCATCTCTCTTTCATTGTTAGCCTAATTCATACACTAGAACCCAGAGTTTTCCATTTCATGGAGACGCTTTCACTATTGAGTTTATACTTAAACAATTAATTGGAATTGAGGTTATCGAATGTCATTAATCTATTTTATATTGAAGTTTTGTTTAAAGTGGATGTTGTTCCTTGTGAGTTACTTTCCCGCTCGTTTTGTTGTTATTGAGATTTTATACACATTGTGTTTGAGTCGTGGGCTATTTGTTGTAGAAATATTTATATTGTTGGACCTTTGAAAAGGTTATGGCCTATAGGCACTTGTGTTATGAGTTGATACATCATGTTGTTGTGATGTTCCGTTTGTGAAATGTAGTATGGTTTTGTTGTTGTTATGCGGAGTATCAGGGTGGCATTTAACCGTTGTTGTTATGCGGGGCGTAAGGGTGGCATCTCACTGTTGTTGAATATTCGAAGTGATAAGGGTGGTTATTGTGTTATTGACAGGGCAGAGTGATACGATTGGCTATTATACGGAGTGATACATGTGGCTGTTATATAGAGTGACACATGTGGCTATCGGAGAGATAAGGGTGGCTAATGATATTGTCAGGGCGGAGGGATACGGGTGGCTATCAGGGAGATAAGGGTGGCAATGTCAGGGATGATGTGTGATTGGCTTGGGGACATTGTGTTAGTGATTTTCGTGTGATGATGTGCTTTTTATTTTCGTTTATCATACACCTTACATGGCTTGTTTTGTTGCTTCGATGAGCTACACGATGTCCTTGATATTACTTGTTGGCTGGGCTACAGTAGTACACTCGTACAAGCTACACTGTAGCATGCCACTTATACTAGCTCAGGAGTATGAAACTTGACATTTATTGATCATGCTCATGTGTTCTTGTATAATCCATCTTTATGTTGCTATTGAGCCTGTGACCATACTGCGCGGATTGTGATTGTGAGCCTGTGACCTTGTTAGGCAGATTCTGATTGTGAGCATGTGACCATCCCGGGCAGATTGTGATTGTGAGCCTGTGACCACATCGAGTGGATTGTGAATGTGAGCATGCGGTCATGCGGAGTGGATTGAGATATTGGCAGTTGACTTGTCTGTGCGTTTGTGATTCGAGATGCGGGCACGAGGTGCCGTGAGTATATGATGGTGGGTTGAGACTCGTGACTTGTGACTATGAAATGAGGTGTCACGAAATGATTTCGTTGTGAATCTTGTGTTAGAACGGCTCAATTAATTGGTTGTCCTTTATGTTCCTTATTTGGATTCAATGATATTCTTACTATGTCCTTATTGCTTTACCGTTTGTATCACATGTTGAGTTTGTTACCATTTATTGATTTCTGCTTTCCATCATTAGCTTTATATTTCTATACTGTACATGTTATTTTGTCTAGTGAGTGTCTTGACTGTACCTCGCCACTACTCCACCAAGTTTAGTCCTGATACTTACTGGGTACTGACCGTGGTGTTCTCGTACTACAGTTATGCACATTTTTATGCAGAACCAAGTATTGGAGATATCAGACTCGGGCGGAGTTCGCTTATTGATCGCGAGGATTCAAAAAGCTGCTTGGTCGTCGCAGTCCCTTGGAGTCCTTTTCTTATATTGTAATGTCGATTGTTATTCGAACAATATTTTATTTCGATACTTGAGATCATTCCATGTATGCAGCTAGAGTTCGTGACTCAGTATTACAAAATCTCGGGAGGTTGTTATGATCATTGTCGCGTATGCTTATTCCACTTTTGTTTCGGTATTTATTTTAAACCATGTTTCAAATTATAATTGTTTAAACTGGCTTAATCATTGTTAGTAATCGGCTTACCAAATCTTAGAGACTAGGTGCTACCACAAGACCTGCGGTGGGTTTTAGGTTTGTGACACCAGATCACGATCAAACTTCACACACAAGTCTCAATCAACTAAATGAACCTATCCAAAGTCCTGGAATACCATCCGGAGTCCGATAACACCGAAGTACACTCCAAGTCAACTTAGCAAATTTAAAAAACCTTTAATATGCAAAGTTACGACAATAAGCGCCAAATCGTTCCCGGACAACCCGATACTCAACCCGAACATACGCCCTAGTTCAAAAATCACCTTAAAAACCTATAAGAACTGTTGTAGGACGATTCGTGTGCGAAGGCATTTTTAGAGTATGAATTTAGCTTGTTTGAGGTAAGTAACATATGTAAACTTGGATTTGAGGGCAATTATCCCTGAGAACTATGATATTTGAGATGTTTTGGAGATGTCGTACGTTATAGGTGACGGGCGTATGTGTGTGCACCGAGGTATTCATGATCCGGGTAGTTCTTAGGCTACTACAAACCTTGTTTGCTGTCGTGCTTCTTTGATATCGTGTTTTCTCCAACTGTATGACTACATGAGTTATTATTCATGCTAAAATCATGTCTAGACTATCTGCTTAATTGTTTGAGACATGATAAGGCTATTTTTTCCATGTTGAGCTATTTGCCTTAGCCGTAGTCATATTGTCCTGTAATGATTGTTATATATGCATGTTATATATCTGCCTCTTTGCACTTTTGATATGATGTCTCACATGATATTGAGGTGACGCGTGCGCCAAGCCCCACATTAGGCTAACTGATATTGTTTAGGGGCGACGCGTGCAATAGGCCCTATTTTGGGCTATGTTATATTGATTATTTATTAGCGCAGAGGCAAGGATTCGCACCTCCGGATTCTAATACTACAGTGAACAAAGGCACGATGATAAAATATGTGCTTTGGTGAGTGACATTTGTGCCAGGCACCTGTACAGTGCTGAGTATGGTTGCGTATGTGATAGTGAGGGGCATTTGTGCCAGGCACTGTGAGTGTGTGAGTATACTTAATGGTTTAACTATGATGTTATTGACATGACATGTATATAACATGTACGCATAGAGATGCATTTTCTCTCATGCTAGATGGTAATGAAGTGTCATATCTGTTGTTTAATGTTTGGAAAATCATTGTTTTCCTTGTTAAACTCATGTTTTTAGTAATTTTGGAGAATGATTGGGCTTTGGCTGTTATACTTGGGAAGCTTGTCTAATTTTTCGCAATTGTGGACGAGTTGAAAAATAAATCCTTTTAGTTATTTACTTTCACTAGATTGATTATATTATGAGTTGTTATTGATTATTTGTATTGGACACTGACCTTCTACCGAGCTCGTCACTGCTTTCAGCTTGAGGTTAGGTTTGTTACTTATTGAGTACGTGGGGTCGATTGTACTTATACTACACTTGTCCACCTTGCGTGAAGATCTTAGAGCTAATGCTGCTGTGCCTGGCGGCAGCTGGCATTGAAGACGTACCTGCTTTTCAAACATAGCTACCACTTGTCTTTGGTAGTATTAGATACGTATTCTATTTATGTATGTTTCAAACATATGTTGTATTTATTTTCATACCAGCTTAGTAAATTGAAGTCTAAGCGGCACATGACTTGTACTACCAATCCTTGGGTTATTGTATAGAAATTCAGTTATTTCACTTATTGATTTCTTATTAATTCACTAGGGTTGCGT
The DNA here is from genome assembly GCA_002018475.1 of Nicotiana obtusifolia. Classification (NCBI taxonomy): domain Eukaryota; kingdom Viridiplantae; phylum Streptophyta; class Magnoliopsida; order Solanales; family Solanaceae; genus Nicotiana; species Nicotiana obtusifolia. The sequence goes on from MCJB01051020.1 coordinate 75,761, forward strand.
TGATTATTACTTGGCTTACCTAGCGGATTGAGTTAGGTGACATCATGACTGTTGAATTTTGAGTCGTGATATCCGATGTCTCTGGAAGGAAGGCCAAGACCATGGTAAGATTACGAATTAATAAAAAGAATATTTGACACTTCTGGAGCCTACCTCTTTTATTATCATAGGTCTTTGGCCATGAAAAACACCTACCCCAGCCTTGGTTGCCTTTCTAAATGCCGAGGAAGCTTCTCAAGAGAATATCTTGAAGTTATCCTCGTTGAACCGGAAGAAGCAAAGTCCACCAAGCTCAAATCCAGAAAGTGATATTGTTAGACCCTCAAGTAAGAGAACCAGATCCAGCAACAAAAAAGTATCTCGAAATGACCAGAGCAATCCTCGAATAAATCCTCAGACTTCTTTGCTTTAAGAAAATGAACCTATTATCATCGACAATGATGAGAGGGAGTCCCCGGATGTAGAGCAAGTGAAAGATGCAGTTCCTGCTCTGATTTTGGAGGCTGAAGCTGCGTCAGTGGCAGAAGCTAGTTTCGATGACACTATAGATTGGAATCAATCTACCACCAATGAAACCGCGGAGGATTCTTATTGTGTATTTGAGCATTTGCTGGAGTTTTCTATTCCTCGGAGTACCGAAGCCGGCCCTTCGACCAGCATAGGCAAACATAACATTATGAATGAAGTTCTTGATGATGCGAATCTTTTGAAGCATCCGAATAAACCTGTTGTTTGATTGAAAGGGTTAGTTGGCCCTAGGAGAAAGAGAAAATTGAATGACGCATGTCGCGACCCAAAATCCTACCATGATCGTGATGGAACCTAACCCGACCTGCTAGGTAATCCAATTATCATAGTCAATTAAAAAAAGTCTATAAGGAAAAAGTGTGGCCATGATATAGATAAAGTAAAATAAATCTCACAACACCATCCAAAATGGAAAACACCATAATAATCTTAAAAACCCGATACTACAATTCACGAGCTTCTAGGATAAGGATACAACTGAGTCATAATAGAAAAGTGCAAAATACTGTCCGAGACATAGATAAAAATTATGATAATGGAAAGGTGACTTTAAGGGTCTCCGGACGATCAAGCAGCACTACCTCGAGTCTCCTACGCCAGCTACTGTACGCCCTCCTGAGGTCCACTCGAGCCAATGTCAATATTTTATGTAGAAGTGTAGTATGAGTACAAAGACAACATGTGCTCGGTAAGTATCAACACTAACCTCGTTGAAATAGTTGCGAGGTTCAAGTCATATAATACCTAATAACAAATAAACCTGTACAGTTCATGTATATACATATCAAGTCAATGGAAAGAGATACAATATTGTAGAAAGATGTAACATAAAATAGCAATTCAACATGGATCGTTCTATTTCGACTAGCATGTTCAAAGTATGTAATAGAGGCATCAAATAGAATGTTAAATATACGCAAAAAAAACCTATATTATGCATGATATGGCATAAAGGATTTACCTGAATGGTCAAAGCTTCCACCTTTATTTCTAACTCATCAACCTATATCAACACAAGCTGACACTCTTAATGTCTCGCAAAACCCCTATGTACACAACAAAAAGAGATATATAGGAGAGCGACTCTAGGGAGATGGATCCATATCTATACGATGCACGATAAAGACCTCGTGCCATAAAAATATCAATATCACCATAACTGCACAACAGAAACCTCACGCCACATCAACATCAATCTACTCAAAATGTCCAAATGCACCATAATTATATCAACCCAAAATAAGTTCTTCACCACCAAGGATGAATGCATATGCTCATAAAATAACTAATAAGATGCACATGGACATAATAAATAAGGTGTAGATGTGTGCTTATGATATAAAGTATGAGTAGGACTAAATAATGTATATTAATTTCTCAAGAATATGCCATCATGCCAAGTAAGGGTATAAGACTAAACATAATCTCTAGCACGGATAATTAGGCGCACGTAGTCATCCATACAAATAATTCATATGTCAAGAAGAACACACAACCAAACAAGACACAAAGAAGTCTAAATTTTACCCCAAGCATAAATAAACCTTGACACTCGTAAATACGCTCATCACCTTGCATATACGTTACCCCCCAACACATCATAATTAGCAAAGAAGGTTATATCCTAAGCTAGTTTCTCTCAACTGAGATTAGGCAAGATACTTATTACTTTTGGAATAAGCTTTAGCCTTGAATCAAGCTTTTACCACTATCCATGACCTCCAAGTGCTCCGAATCTAGCCAAACTCTTCTTGCCCATAGTTATCACTTATACAAATTGATCATTCATTGTATCGCCATCCATTAATTCATTACAAAGTTGCCTAAAAATTTACTCTAGGCTAAAAATGGTGAATACTTTACGAGGTCAAATAAAGTCATAGAAGTCAATTCCAAATAATAAAGCTTCAATATTTAATTAATTATCAAAAAGTCAACAAAATTCAACCCAATCCAACATGGCCAAAACTTGAGTCAAGGACTAGATCCCATTGACGCATAACTTCACGAGTTCAATTTGTGATTAGTTTCCAAATCCAAGTCCAAGTCAATGTCAACACCTCAAATCACACTCTCTCAAGTTGTAGACAAAACCCCCAAATATCACTTTTAAATTCAATATTTTAGGTGTATAAATCCATCAAAAAGAGAGATATATGATCAAATTCAAGAATAAATTTCACGACCCGGATTTCCCACCCTCGGGCGTTGTGATGGCGCCTACTAGTGAAAGCTAGGCAAGCTAGTCAATCGGACTAATTACCACGTTTCTATTTACGAATTCATTACATCACAAATTCATCAACTGAAAAGCAGTAATTCAACAAGCGAAATAAACGCAAAGTTAATACTTTACACAACTATCATCGATAAACTATCCACAACGGTCTACCCAAGATCTGGTGTAACAGTTTCACAGACTATTCAAAAGTACTACAAACAAGGTATGAAGAATACAACAAAATACTGTTTCTGGACTATATAAAAGAAACTGATACAAGAAATGGACAGGGGACTCCAAGATCCGCGGACGTCTGCAGGACTACCTTGGGTCGCTTGAAAATCAGAGGCTGGAAGCTTCCTACTGTTTGAAGTCTGCGACACTGGGATCTGCACAAAAGAGTGCAGAGTGTAGTATCAGCACAACCAACCCCATGTGCTGGTAAGTGCCTGGCCTAACCCCGGCGAGGTAGTGATGAGGCTAGGACCAGACTCCAGATAAACCTGTGCAATTTTAAGCATATATGTATCTACAGCAGAAGATAAAATACATAAACAACTTAAACAGGGAAAAGAAAGCATACATCGGAATGGCAGACAAATAAAGCAAAAGGAATCATCAAAGAGTAAGAAGGAAAACTGCAATTCAGCTTTTAACACAAATTAAATGAAATACAATCCACCCTTTTTCCTCCAGTAACCTCTTGTTGCAGGCGTGCAACCGGTTCCCACTTACAGCAACCTCTTGTGGCAGGCGTGCCACCCGCTCCCACATTCATCACATCCCGTGGCAAGCGTGCCACCCGCTCCCACTTACAGTAACCTATTGTTGCAGGCGTGCAACCCGTTCCCACTTACAGTACCCTCTTGTGGCAGGGCTCCCACTTTCATAATATCTCATGGCAGGCGTGCCACCCGCTTCCACTTACAATTTATACTGTGGTAGGCGTACCACCCGCTCCCACTTTCATAATATCTCATGACAGGCGTGCCACCCGCTCCCACTTACAGTTTATACTGTGGTAGGCGTACCACCCGCTCCCACTTTCATCATCACAACAATCACAAGAAGTCCCGGCAGGGGATCAAATCAACATATCAACTTCCCAGCAAAGGAACAAATAACAGCAACACAATCATCCTGGCCAGGGGGAAATTCAGCTATAACCAAACCAAACTTGACTTCTATTTAGCTCAATCAATGTCAGTACTCAATTACAGTCAATATCCTACAACTAACCTCCCAACCCAATTATCATTTCGTTGACTCTAGACACGATTTTACTAATGTGACACTGGACCCTTTAAACTTCTAATGGACTCCTAAAACACTACCCACAATTTTGACACTCGACCTCTTCGACTCCTAACAATTCTTACTCAACTAATCTAGTTGACCATCAACTTTATGCCGAATAGAAGAAACTTTGTGGTAGGCGTACCACCCGCTCTCAATTCACAACATCTTGTGGCAGGCGTGCCACCCGCTACCACATGCAACACATCATAACAATTCAAGGAAAATATTCAATAATTTGAAACAATAGTCACATAACGATTAACCATATACGACCCACGGTCATGCATGACACCAACATGTAGACACCCGTCACCATGCCTATACGTTGTTCTCAAGAAGGAGCAATTTAGCAAACAAGACACGATTTCTAATCCCTCAAGCTAAGGTTAGAAGGAACACTTACCTCGCTTTTGCGAAAATTTCCTAGATTTCCAATAACTCCTCAAGCCCAACCTTTTATGGGTACTCATGAACTTTAGGTGGACACAATCGAGGCTAACGAGCTGCAACTTGGTAGGGTGCCTTAACTCAGCTGAAATCTTGGTACGATTTGCAGCAATTGTGGGCTGGGTCTTTGGTGTTAGAGAGTGGGGTTTCTTGTAATAGGTGTTAGGGTTTGAAGGGAGTGATTCTACGGTTGTTTTTTAGCTTAAATGGGGGCCATTCCCGGCGAGTTACAGCTGGTTCTTGGTGGGTTTAAGTGGGGAAAGCTGGGCTGGTAAATGGGAGGTTGATGACTATAATTTGGATATGTTTCTCACGGATTTTAGGGTTGTTTTCAAGGTGATTTGAAGGTTGATTTGCTGGGGTTTGAGGGTGTTTTGGTGAGTTTTTCTGAGGTAATTGACGAAATAAGGGGGTTTTTGCATGTTAGGGTTCCTAATTCCTATTTATAGTGGGTCAAAATTCGGAACAAAATAAAACTTCAGGTATCCAGAATGTGATCGCACTCTGGTCGCAAACTCAACATGCGGTCCGCATTTGGACCGCATTTCTGGCAGGGCATTTGGCCCAAAACTCTGCCTCACTCTGCGATCCCACTGTGAGATTTGCGGTCCGCATTTCTCACCGCATTTTTAACATAAAACTTGTCCAGTTCTATGTTCCAATCTGCGATACAGGCAGCGCAATTTGCGGTCCGCATTCCTGAAATGCGGTCCACATTTCAGACAGCATTTCTGGCATGAATCTTGCCCAGAAATCTGTCCAAGTATGTGATGCCTGTGTAAGATATGCAGTCCGCATCTCTGAAATGCGACCGCATATCCTTCATTACTTACCTTTTTGAACTCTTTTTCTTAATTATTAGGTTCTTATACCTCTTACCCCGCAAGAATGTTAAAATTGCATAATTACAAAGAGGGATTTGCACATAAAACAAGCCAAGTCCAAACAATTAGTATCTGATGCGTTTCTACAACACATCGGGTCGTTACAATAAATTACTTATCCTCAAGAATGTAGTGGAATATTCTTCAAAATCTCTTCCTCTCGCACTCCAAATCTCAAAAATGGTAAAAATAAGCTAAACCCCAAAATTTGGACTGAAAATATCCTGGGCCAATTCCTTAATGGCGATTGTGATAGTCCTCCATGAGATGTGATTCAACTTCTCCCCAAAGCTACGCGATCGTGACTCTCCTCATGAAATCACGAAGTTCAACTCCCATGGCCGCAAAATCTTTCCACACGATCGTGAACGTCCTTTCGCGATTACGATGCTTCTCCGGCCATCCATATGCAATCGCAAGCCTAGCCACGTGATCATTTTTTAGTTCAAAATTCCAAATTTCGACTGGAAGCGCCTAATCAACCCCGTGCGACTCGAGACCCAAATCAAACATACGTACAAGCCTAAAATTATTATATAAACCTATTGTAATCATCAAATCACTAATCCAAAGCTGTTTACACAAAGGATTGACTATGGTTAAATCTTCCCACCTTAAGCCTCAAACTAGGAACTAAGTGTTCCAAATCATTCTCGGACCTCTTGAAAATGAAGCCACCCATCCCTACATGTCATAAAATATCAACCCACCCTATTGAAGTGTCAAATAGGAAAATCGGATTCATAACATAAAATGATCGTTCGGGTCGTTACAATATAATAATGGTAACCTTGTTAGATGTGCTGCATTGTATTCTTCAGGTATTGATTTTTAGAAGAAGTAATTTTATCTAATTTTGGACTTCCCTTCTTTTATAAAATATAGACCATTTCCTTATTCTACTGTGCATGCCAATTAGGTTTCAACTTACATGTTGAATTCTTTGAAGGTGCATTCTCCGAGTTATACACATGGACAACAAGCTTGGGAATCCAAGTTCGGAAAAATTCATGCTGAGAAGGAAGCCTTAGAGTATCAAGTAATGTCAGTTTTGTGAGAATTGGAGAAGATAAGTGTATGGGGTCGAACTCGTGACCACCTACATATGGACAAATCGGGCTCGAATTTATACGGTTGGTATCAATCGTAATTACTGCTCGGTAAACCGGGGTGGAGGTACCAAAGATCGTAGAGCGAGACCGAATAACATCAAAGAAGAATATAAAGGTATCAAAGATCAAAGGTCGAGACCGAACAACATCGAATCGGAGCATGAAGCCATGGTGGCCGAGATGAGTCTATCGAGCTCGATTCCGGGAAATGTCCAAGGGTAAGTTATCAAATTCGAATGACGAAGGGACCGGAAATTTCGTGATAAGTAAGCATCTCGGCGGGAATCACGGCATCAATCAATAAGACCGTTAAATCAGCAAATCAAGAGATATTTTACCTTGTAAACTGATTTTTGCCTTGTATAAAAGATTATCCCCATGCTATAGAAAGGGGCAATGTAATTGTTCAAAGAATATCATGAAAAAATCATCCATACAAAGTAAAGAAGTCTGCTTTTATTATTTTATACTTTACTTTATTTGTCTGGTTCCATTTATATTCATTGTTCGTCTTGGAAGAATCAGTCAAGGCCAGGATTATCCAAGGCTTGTGGTTTGCATTTCTTCTCCATTTATAATTTCCGTTATATTATTCATTATTTGTATCAAACTAAATCACATATCCTTAAAACCACGTATGAATTCAATTGTTATCCGAAACCAAGGGTAAACAGTTTGGCGGCCACCGTGGGGCTAAGGATAATAGTGAGTGTTTGATACAATTTTCTGTCACGCAAATTGTTTTACACTTGGTCTTCGAAGTATCTCTGAATTCAGGTTGCAGTATAGCTATGTTACATTCACAATCTATGCCTTTGTACACCGATAATGAATTTGATCATCAAGGAGAAAACAACAACACAACACCCGGTGATGAAGTTCCGATCGATGCTAATTCACAAGTCGCAGTCGATGTAGATCAAACTACTGGCCCGTCAAATAGCGTTCGTAGGGAACCTCAAACAACGACACAGGGTCCCCAAAACGATGAAAGGGACGGGATCAGCCTCAGAATGATCTTTGATATGTTGCAAGCCCAGCAGGCAGCCATTGCTCAATTACAAAATCGAAGCCAAATATTGAACAAAGTTGAGCTCGGCTCTTCTCGGGGAACTTTTCCTAGGAATGAACCAGTTACGGGAGAGCCGAATGAAGGTGAATCAGATGCAAACTCTGAGATTATGAGGATGCTCGAGGAATTAACCAGACGAGTTGAATCCAGAGAGAAACAAATCGAGGCAAATGAAAAAAAGGTGGAAACGTACAACTCCAGGGTGGATCAAATCCCGGAGCACCCCCGATATTAAAGGGCCTGGATTCCAAAAATTTTGTACAAAAACCTTTCCCATCGAGCACCACTCCAAAACCAATACTGAAGAAATTCCGCATGCCGGAAATCCCAAGTACAATGGAATGACCAATCCAAACGAGCATGTGACCGCATACACATGCGCTATAAAAGGGAACGACTTGGAAGACGACGAGATCGAATCCGTTCTTTTGAAAAAGTTCGGGGAAACCTTGTCGAAGGGAGCCATGACTTGGTATCATAACTTACCCCCTAATTCAATTGACTCTTTCGCTATGCTTGCAGATTCCTTTGTAAAAGCACATGCAGGCGCCATCAAAGTTGAAACGCGAAAGTCGGACTTATTCAAAGTCAGACAAAAGGATAACGAGATGCTCAGAGAATTCGCATCTCGTTTTCAGATGGAGTGGATGGACCTGCCACCAGTCACTGACGATTGGGCTATTCAGGCCTTCACCCAGGGGCGCAACGTTCGAAGCTCGACGGCTTCACAGCAACTCAAGCAAAACTTGATAGAATATCCTGCCGTAACATGGGCCGATGTACATAACCGATGCCAATCGAAAATCAGAGTCGAATATGATCGACGTGGAGCCCCTTCAGGATCCATTTATCTCGTCAGAACTCATGATAGAGTTCGAAGGGAGATTTATCATGAACCAAGACTGAATAGAGATCGACATCGGCCATACCATGGGAATAGAAAAACCACTACAACAAGGAAAAACACCCCAAGACACGAAAGGAGAAATGATCGAAGTCAGAATAATTGAGGGCCCATAATTAAAGGAAATTTCGAGAGAACCACCGGTCATCAAGAAGCACCATGATTATCGGAGTATAGTTTCAATGTTGATGCGGCTACTCTCGTATCAGCTATCGGTCGCATCAAACCACTAAGTGGCCTCGACCGTTACAATCGGATCCAGCCCAAAGGGATCCTAATCTGATATGCAAATATCACGGTACTCACGAACATAGAATAGAAGATTGCCGACAATTGAGGGAGTAGGTAGTAATGTTTCTCGAAAACGGACATCTCCGAGAATTCTTATGCGACCGAGCGAAGAATCATTTCAGAAACAGAAATAGACAGGCAAGCCAAGAAGAGCCACAACACACGATCAACATGATTATCGGCGAGGTAGATGCCCCTCAAGGCCCGATGCTGAAACGCACCAAGATATCCATCACCAGGAAAAAACGCACTCGAGATTACGCGACGGAGGGGATCTTACATTTTAGCGAGGAAGATGCGGAAGGGATTGTGCAACCTCACAATAACGCGCTAGTGATATCTGTGCTTATATATAGAATTAAAGTAAAACGCGTATTGGTCGACCCAGGTAGTTCCGCCAATATAATCCGATCATGGGTCGTAGAATAACTCGGCCTGACGGATCGAATTGTTCCTACAGTCCGAGTACTCAATGGGTTCAACATGGCATGTGAAACCACCAAGGCCGAAATAACGTTACCGATAAACACTGCCGGAACCATTCGAGAAACGAAGTTTTGCGTAATCGGAGGGGACATGAGGTACAACGCTCTATTCGGGAGACCATGGATCCACAACATGAGAGTTGTGCCTTCGACGCTGCACCAAGTGCTGAAATTCCCATCACCCGATGGAATTATAATGATTTACGGGGAACAACCCGCTGCGAGAGAAATGTTCGCAATAGAAGAAATAACACCAGCACAAACAGTTCCTTCACAAGGGTCGAGAACAAGATAAAATAGCAATCACCGACATCATCTTCGACAAACTTAGATAAACAAACATATGTCGAGGACGACGATTACGGAATCCCCAGATCATTCATCAGTCCCGATGAGTCTGATGCTACCAAATCAACGATTGAGGAACTCGAGCAAGTTTCACTCCGAGAAGACTTGCCCAAACGAAAGGTATATCTGGGCTCAGGCCTAAGCTCCGAGCTCAGGAAAAAAATTTATCCAATTCCTTATAACTAAACAGAGATTGCTTCGCTTGGTCCCACCTTGATATAACAGGTATACCGCCAGAGATAACAACTCACAAGCTGAGCCTAGATCAGAAGTTCCGACCGGTCAAGCAAAAAAGGAGGCCTCAGTCCGAGATCAAACATGCATTCATCAAGGATGAGGTAACTAAACTTCTAAAGATAGGGTCCATTTGGGAGGTTAAATACCCGCAATGGTTAGCAAACGTAGTAGTAGTCCCTAAAAAAGGGAATAAGCTAAGAATGTGTGTAGATTATAAGGATTTGAATAAGGCATGCCCAAAAGACTCTTTCCATTTACCCAACATCGATCGCATGACGATGCTACCGCTGGCCATGAGACCCTTAGTTTTCTTGATGCTTACTCTGGCTATAATCAAATACGAATGGACCCGGCTGATCAAGAAAAAACATCCTTCATCACTAAATATTGCACATATTGTTACAACGTGACGCCATTTGGGTTAAAAAATGCAGGAGCCACTTACCAACGCCTAGTAAACTGAATGTTCAAAAAACAACTAGGAAAAATGATGAAAGTTTATAGTGACGATATGTTAGTTAAGTCCCTGCGAGCAGAGGACCATTTGAACTATTTGCAAGAAACATTCGACGTGTTGAAGCAGTACAACATGAAGTTGAACCCGAAAAATGCGCGTTTGGTGTGGGCTTGGGCAAGTTCCTCAGTTTCATGGTCTCGAATCGTGGAATCGAGATCAACTCCGAAAAGATCAAGGCTGTCGAGGACATCACAGTCGTGGATGATGTGAAGGTTGTACAAAACCTGACAGGCCGTATAGCCGCTTTGGGACGATCGAAGATAGGTGAAAAACTGTACCTTTACCTTGCGGTCTCGGATGTAGCGATAAGTGGAGTTCTAGTTCGAGAATAGCAAGGTACGCAATTTCCAATTTATTACGTTAGCAGAACCTTAGGCAAGGCTGAGACTAGGTACCTTCACTCAGAAAAATTGGCACTCGATTTGTTGAGCGCTTCCAGAAAACTGAAGACTTATTTCCAGTGTCACCCCATATGCGTCGTAACGACTTACCCGTTAAGAAACGCAATGCATAAACCCGAGCTCTCCAGCCGATTGGCCAAATGGGCTATTGAAGTAAGCGGGTACGATATCGAATATCGACCCTGAACCGCCATTAAATCTCAGGTGTTGGCAGATTTCGTTGCCGATTTTACACCATCCCTAATACCCGAGGTCAAAAGAGAGCTACTTGTCGGATAGGGGACTTCTTCGGGAGTATGGACCCTGTTCACAGATAGTGCCTCGAACGCGAAGGGATCGAGGCTTGGTATCGTACTAAAGCCCCCAACCGGTAACACAAATTGACAGTCTATCAAGACTGTAAAGTTAACTAACAATGAAGCAAAGTATGAGGCCATGATTGCAGGTTTAGAACTAGCCAAAATCCTGGAAGCAGAAATAATCGAAGCTGAGTGTGACTTCCTTCTTGTGGTGAATCAAGTCAACAGAACATTCGAGGTCAGAGATGGACGGATGCAAATATATTTAGACAAACTACAAATTACACTACATAGGTTCAAAGAATGGACTTTATAGCACATACCTCGAGAGCAAAACAGCAAAGCCGATGCCCTCGCCAGTTTGGGATAGTCGGTCGAAGATTATGAGATCGAATCTGAAAAGGTCGTACAGCTCATGAGGTCGGTAGTGGAAGAAGGCCACGCGGAAATTAATACGACGAGTCTAACCAGTGATTGGAGGAACAAATACATAGAATACCTCAGCTCCGGAAAACTCCCCTCAGATCCAAAAGAATCAAAAGCCTTGCGCACAAAGGCGGCTCGAGTCTGCTTGTCCGATGATGGAACTCTATTTAGAAGAACGTTCGACGGCCCCTCGAGATATGTCTGGGACCGAGTGACACTGAATATATTTTAAGAGAAATCCACGAAGGCACTTGTGGGAACCACTCCGGTGCCGAACCCCTAATTCGAAAAATAGTCAGAGCCGGTTATTATTGGGTCGACATGGAAAAGGACGCGAAGGAGTTACACTCGCGTCTTATCACCATGGCCGTTCATGAAGTGGGGAATGGACATCGTTGGCCCTCTTCCCTACACACCAGGTAAGGCTCAATTCATTCTTTTCATGACTGATTATTTCTCTAAATGGCTGGAAGCGCAGGAATATGAGAAGGTTAGGGAAAAAGAAGTAATCGAGTTCCTTTGGGATCACATCATATGTCGGCAGAGATCGTGTGTGACGACGGGAAACAGTTCGTCGGCAGCAAGGTGACAAAATTCCTCGAAGATAACAAGATCAAAAGAATCCTATCAATGCCCAACCACCCCAGCGGGAATGGATAAGCCGAATCTACCAACAAAATAATACTTCAAAATCTCAAAAAGAGGTTAACCGATGCGAAGGAGAAATGGAAGGAAATATTGCCCGAAGTCCTGTGGGCGTATCGCACGACCGAGAAATCGAGCACAGGAGCCACTCCTTTTTCCCTGGTTTACGGTGCTGAAGCTTTGATACCGGTCGAAGTCGGTCAACCAAGTGTCAGATTCCACTATGGGACCAAAGAATCGAACCATGAAGCTATGAATACGAATCTGGAACTATTGGATGAAAGAAGGGAAGCTGCCCTCGTCCAATTGGCCACTCAAAAACAAAAGATCGAAAGATACTACAACAGGAGGACCCATCTTCGACACTTCAACATCGGAGATTTAGTACTTAGGAAGGTGACAAGCAACACATGAAACTCGAATGAAGGGAAATTGGGACGGAACTGGGAAGGACCTTACTTCGTCATTAAAATAACCGGAAAGGGATCATACAAGCTTGGAACAATGGACGGCAAACAACTACCAAACAACTGGAACGTAAGTCACTTGAAACAGTACTACTGCTAAGGTACGATCCTTCATTCCTTATTTTTTTTTATTCTACATCGGCAAACTAACATTCGCAGGTACTAAATAAAGTTTCCTTGAATCGGGGATTACAGGATATTAGGACTGAAAGCACGCGTTGCACTCTTTTTCCCTTCGACCAGTTTTGTCCCAAACTGGATTTTACGGCAAGGTTTTTAACGAGGCAACCAGTAAATCGTGCTAACTTAGATTTGAAGGCCGATAACAGATCGATGACAACACTATTCGGTGCTAATCATCGATCGACCTTAAATATCAGAGGGCTGCTTGGCTACTTTGACTCGGGGAAACATCTCTAGAATCAAAGATCATTAGGATTCAATGTACGGGTAAAACGGTCAAAGGAACCGTGCCCAAATAGATTGATCTAACCCTGACTTAAATTATACAAGCACATGAACAAGAATAAAGAAAGATCTCTTGTACCAATATCCTGCCTCCGAGCCCAAGGGCCATTTTAATTTTCTTTGTTTGATTAAATACTGCCCCACTCGGGGACTTATCCGAAAAGCAAATTTATTTGAAGGGGGAATAAGACCTACTAAGGCAAACCCCGATTCTTAAAAGGCTAAGGCCATACCGAGTTAATGAAACTCGAAGGGGAATAAGACCTACTAAGGCAAACCCCGATTCTTAAAAGGCTAAGACCATACCGAGTTAATGAAACTCGAAGGGGAATAAGACCTACTAAGGCAAACCCCGATCCTTAAAAGGCTAAAGCCATTCGAATTAATGGAACTCAAGGTCAAAAACCTACTAAGCTAGATCCCTAACTTTAAATGGCCAAGGCCACATCGAGTTAATAGAATTCAAGGGGATGGAAAATTTATCGAGTCAAACCCTCAGTTCTAATAGTAAAAGTTAAACCAAATCAGCAACGAAAACCATGGAAAGAAGGAAAGGAAAAAGGACTTTTATATATATGCACAACAAAATACGATTACAAAAATGGTAATTTCATTACGTAATGTCAAAAAGGAAAAGACAGGGGCGCCTCATTCTTCGGAGCTCTCGGAATCATCTTCCTCCGGAAAGGCTTGCTTTCTGGCTTCGGCCTCGGTCTTTTTGGCATCTTTGATCTCGGCCGATAAATCGAAGCCCCGAGCATGTATCTCCTCGAGAACGAATAGGCGAGTTTGCCACTTCATGTGATTAACCGAATTTTTTGATTGATCTTGAGAAGCCTCGGCATCGGCCTTATAATGGGCCACCAGCTCATCGGCTTCAACTTTGGTTGCAACAACCTCCGATTTTGCCGTATGCAGCTCGTGGGCTAAAGCATCTCGATCCGTGGTGATCACGTTGACTTGGGACTGGAGTTCGTCAGTGCTCTTAGTCAGAGCCTCGATTCTCCCTTTTACTTCCCTCAATAGAGCTTCTGCTGAAACTAACTGAGCATGGAAGGCCTATTTTTCTGAAGCCAGCTGATCCATCTTGCTCTTCCACTCATTGGCTTTAGCTTTAGCCGTGCTTGCCTCAGATCGGAGTTGGGTGATTTGATCGAGTTGTTGCCCCACCTGCTCGACTAAGCCAGAATTGTCTTTTCGGACGAGATCTAATTCGGCCCGAAGGTTCACCATCTCCACTTCGAGCCGCTCGCAGCGTCCCGATTCTTCCCCGTGGCGAAGGAAAGCCTAATGATGAAGTACCGAGGCCTACAAACACGACAAGAAATATTACAGTTAGCTAAAGTTTTAAAGTGTAAAACAATGAACACCAGATAAGGCTTATCAGAAAATTACCCTATTCAATGCTTGCTGAGCTTCGTTGAACAAGCAGGATGCATCCACTTCGTTCATTTTGACCTGATCTTCTTTGGTCACTAAACACCAAAGATAGCTGGCCACACCTACAAGAGTGGAAAGAACCTTAGCATCTTCAGGAATGGCAAAAGATATGATCTGCTTCCGATCAGTGTATGAACTCGGAGCAGGAAATCTATCAACCAACTTCGGACCGAAAGAAACCCCGCTCGCGCCGGTGGATGGACTTTTCCTCGGTACTTCCAAGTTACCGAGCCCAAAGGTATCTTCAGTAGACGCCGAATACACGCCATCAAAGAAACTACGGAAAGGGCCTTCCGGAACATGGCTACTGCCCGGGGAACGTTCTTTTGCTGCTTGGGCCTCGTTGAGTGTCGACTCTGAGGAGGAAGGAGAGTCTATCATCTCCATGGTACCTAAGACTCCCTGTGAAGCCCCCCTTGCATCAGAAGAAGCCCCAGCTCTTGCCCCCATTTCGGAGCCCCCGAGCTGATGAAGATCTTTTTAATCGGCTCTCAGCTCGGGGACTCCCCGTCCTTCCGTTTGGGATGTCTCGCTACCCAAAAAGTCAAAATCCTCATCTCCTTCGGACTCGTCCCACAATTGACGAAGTGAGTTCTAGGATAGCATTCGATCAATGTTGCTCTTGGGCTTATGAGCTATCCTCTTCTTCGGCCTCTTTTTCCCGGGCTCTGAAGAACTGGGGGCTTCTTTCCTCTTTTTCTCTTTCTCCTGCTTTGAAACAAGGGGCTCGCAGGAAACCTCATCACCAGTGGACGCTGGCCTCAATTCAACGTCCTTCGATAAACCTACAAATAAAGAGCAAAGCAAATTAGAAATCAATAACCTGAAACGCTTAGTTCAAACTTAACCTGTCTCACCATAGAGTCGGGCCTCCCATCGGCCCTTTGAGAGCTCGTGCCAAGCACGTTCCGAATAGGGTCTCTGGGAAACTATTCTTTTGACCCATTCCTTCAGATGACGAATTGCGGCCGGCACTCGAGATACGGCTACATCACGTGAAATTGGTTAGTAAAGTGACAAAGGGAAAAACATTGAACAAGTTGAGATATAGGATAACACTTACGGTTCATGTTCCATTTCTCGGGGAACGGCATGTCTTCGGCCGAAATCAGGTCCGATGTCTTCACTCAAACGAATCGGCCCATCCAGCCCCAGTCCCTATCCTAATCGATGCTAGAGAAGGGGGATTTGCTTGCCCGGCGAGCAAGTTTTATTAATCCCCCTCGGAAAAGTCGGGGAATGTATAACCGCAGAAGGTGATCGACGGTGAAAGGATTCCCGTCGATCTTGCTTACAAAAAAGCAAAGGAGAATGACTATTCTCCAGAAAGAAGGGTGGATCTGACCCAATGTTACTTTGTAACTTTTGCAAAAGGTAACGATAACCGGGTCCGAAGGGCCCAACGTGAAGGGGTAAGTGTAAACACTCAGATAACCCTCCACGTGGTTGGTGATCGTCTCTTTCGGTGAAGGAACAACCACACACTTGCCGACTAATTACAGTCTTCTTTGACCTTGTCAAGGACTTTGTCCGTAATCGAACAAATGTACCTCGTGACCGGTTCACACCAGCCCGGTATCGAAGAGGTTTTATCTACTTTAAAGTCGGCACCGATTGAACATCCAGTCGGTACAAACGCCTTTAAAGGAGGTTCAACCATGGTTTCATGAACATCAACAGGTTGAGGATCTTTAGTAGGTTGAGAGGAAGAAGGGGTCTGTCTCTGAGGAACGGATTTAGAGGTCTTAGCCATTGTTGTTAAGAGATAAAGAAGTTAGAAGATGCAGGTGTAAGATAAGAACAAAAGGGAGATCACTCGCAAGGAAACTTGGAGAAATTGAAGAAGGGAATGATTCAATTGATCAGATAACTTAAATGCCTGAAATTGAAGATAAAGAAGGGTATTTATAACCCCTCAAAGGCGGCAGTTCGCGTCCCAAAAACAACGAAACACTAATTGGCATGTACCTGATATTGCAGAGGTTTGTCTCAAGTTTGTCTCTGATGAGACGTTTTCGATACGTACCACGTACGTCACAGTTCCACCGTCATTTATCAGTGTAATGTTCTGTTTCCTTTGACGGGACGCTCCGACTTCCGTGCCACACGCGTCATAAGTATGTCACCGTTCAGCCTAACCAAAATGTTGCGGCTCACATCATTTTTTATCATTACTCTCCAAAAAACAAGGGGACTATCTATATGGGGTCGAACTCGGGACCGCCTACATATGGACAAATTGGGCTCAAATTTATACGGTTGGTATCAATCGTAACTACTGCTCGGTAAACCGGGGTCGAGGTACCAAAGATCGTAGAGCGAGACCGAATAACATCGAAGAAGAATATCGAGGTATCAAAGATCGAAGGTCGAGACCGAACAACATCGAATCGGAACATGAAGCCATGGTGCCCCAGATGAGTCTATCGAGCTCCATTCCGGGAAATGTCCTAAGGTATGTTATCAAATTTGAATGACGAAGGGACCGGAAATTTCGTGATAAGTAAGCATCTCGACGGGAATCACGGCATCAATCAATAAGACTGTTAAATCAGCAAATTAAGATATATTTTTCCTTGTAAACAGATTCTTGCCTTCTATAAAAGATTATCCCCACGCTATATAAAGGGGCAATGTAATTGTTCAAAGCATCTCACGAAACAATCATCAATACGAAGTAAAGAAGTCTGCTT
The DNA here is from genome assembly GCA_002018475.1 of Nicotiana obtusifolia. NCBI lineage: Eukaryota > Viridiplantae > Streptophyta > Magnoliopsida > Solanales > Solanaceae > Nicotiana > Nicotiana obtusifolia. The sequence continues at coordinate 92,945 of MCJB01051020.1, forward strand.
TTATTATTTTATACTTTACTTTATTCATCTGTTCCATTTATATTCATTGTTCGTCTTGGAAGAATCGGTCAAGGCCAAGATTATCCAAGGCTTGTGGTTTGCATTTCTTCTCCATTTATTTACTGACTTTAATTTACATTATATTATTCGTTATTTGTATCAAACTAAATCGCATATCCTTAAAACCATGCATAAATTCAATTGTTATACGAAACCAAGGGTAAAGCAGAGATGAAAGTCTAAGAGCTTTCCTTTATATAACATGATTTTAAAACCATCAAGAGATTTAAAATCTCAAGGCTTTCCTTGCTAAAAAAGAAGTGTGGTCAGGCCAACAAATTCGAGAGTATACTCAGGCTTTAGAGGAGCTCTAACGGTCACACGAGAGGGAGAAGGATCTCAAGATTGATCTTGTGTCCTCGAGAGCTACTCTTCGTTCCTCTAAAGTTAAGAGAGAAGAAACTTCAGAATGAACGGGACAGACCAACCTCAAAGTATAGTCGTTTGAAGCTTTAGTTTGAGATTGCCCAAATTTTCATGTTTCTAAATATCAAGCTAAAGACTTTAGAAGCTGTCCGTGATGGGATCTCTGACTTAGTAAAGGATATTGATAGCGCCAAATGAGAAGTGGAGACAACACGTCAATCTATAAATCCAACTACCTCAGAAGAATATCCATCAGATGATAAAACTTCTCAAGACCAACCAGATTAGGCTGAGAAAGGAGAGGGCATTGAATCACACCCTTCAACTTTGACTTCTCAAGTTGCCCCTCTCTAAACTGCTCCCTCGACTTCTCTGGATCCTCGAGGTACTTCTATTCCATTTACTTTCTGGACAACAGAGCCCGACTCTATTTCTCATGATTAGTGACCTGTTTTTATGGATGTTTGAACCTTTTTTTTTTGTTTTTGATGATGTTGGATGTAAGATGTTTTTCTCGGGCCTTTGCGCCTTTTTATCAATGAATAATTTGTTGATTTGCCTTCGTAGTTGAGTGCTTCCATTTCAAAAGTACTCTATTTCAACTTTTGGTACTTATTCGGGTGTTATAATTATTTTTGATTTTTCAATCTGGGAATCATGTCTTAGAGCCATAATTGAGTATTCGACTTTAGACATATAAGAGGGCCCTTTTATATTTTTCAACGCTATGAAGAGAACATCTCCTCTCCACTTAGGCATAAAATTGGATTGTAGTTTTCAGAGCCTTTTAGTTTGGAGGAATATTGGATCTATGTTAGTAGGAAATTTTCTAAGTATGATGAGACACATGTTCAGATACTAAGAATAATGCTTGAAATTTCTCATTAATGTGACTCGAATGTTCGATCCAAGTACAATGTCGAGTAGTAAGTTATTTTGGCAGACGTAAATTAATAGGAAGACACTACATCCATGATTACATTAATTTGTTTTGAGAAAGGCTGTATACTTTAACAAAAACATGATCACGCCGAACCAAATACTAGATACAAGTATTCGTTTGGAATGAACTTATTCTAGTTACATCTTTGCATGTCTTTTACACATAGACATTGTAGATTGATTCTTTTTGCAAAAAAAAAATAAAAAATAAAAGGAAATTCATGAAGTCTTACTTTTCAACTAGTCTTAGAGTTTTTTGGTCTTCGTATGATATGTTTAGTTCCCCTATTGTTCTAGTTGTGAGTATAAAAACTCCAACACTGATCTTGTGCTCGACACTTTTAACCCGATAACTGGCCTTCTTATCTTGACATCTTGATATTCACTCGATCTTATTCTTGAAAAGGAAGTACATAAAATGGTGTTACATTCTATTTTGTACGAGTCAAAACAAGATTCAACTAGTGGTTTCCCTGTTGTGGATGAAGGAGAGTAGCCACCTAATATTTAAAGGTATATTAGGATACCTATTCAGTTATTAAATTATTATCCTATTAGTCTGCTAACGGGTGATATTTGAGTAAGAGTTCATGTTCTTCTAAGGGAAAGGTGTTAGGCACCCCCAGAATCTACATGAGTTAGCCCCATAGGACTTAGACTATGTTTAGGGAATTAAATGTCTATATTCTACATAATTAATGCTTAAAAGTTTGTGGCTTATTCTGTATCTTGTTTAAAACCTATCATTTGAAAGATAATGTATGTAACTTTGAAAAGAGGATATAGGTTTCATTTATAAAAGCCTCTAAGACAATGTCTACATTATTGAAAGAATTTCGGAAATATGTCTATAGTGTATGTGTTTGCAAGCTTTGTCAAATGTGGCTCGGTTTAAATTGCTTTATCTTTTAAATAATATGGCAATTTATATAACTCTAGTAAAGTAAAGGTTATTAGAGAAATGGGTTTAGATATACCTTAAGGTTGATTTCAAATCTGGTATCCAAGTTTAAAAGAAAAGCTCATTGACATAATCTTGATTGCAATTGTATTTCGTTTTTGTTTGTAGAAAACTTGACTTTGAAATCATTATTCGAGTCCAGCTTTTAAAGAAGGAGAGTTGCCCACTCTTGAACCTGGTATAATTTCGAACAGGAAGCTTCATAAAAAAACCACTTAGCATGAGTGAACATGAAAATCGTATAATGGAAATATATAACCTATGTTCTTAACCGATATAGATAAAACAATGATTTTTGCTTTTAATTACCTATGATTTTTAGCTTGCCTAGGTTCCTAAGACAATTCAAAGATAATAAAGGAAAGCATTCAATCAATGTTGTTAGTATCATACATATATATATAAAAAATAGATTTATTTAAAAGCGATAAAAGGATGGAGGTTGGACTCATAATATTGGGCCTAAAGAAATGCTAGGTCTAGCAGATATCGAACAACAGCAACAAGCTCCAGTGACTTGGACTTTAGGCTAGAATTTGGGCCTAAGTTGTTGAGAACTCAGCAAGCCCAGTTCAATCACATATGCAAAAGAAAGGAGAGATATTAGTGAATGAGGCCTGACAACATTTTGACGCAATTAAGAGTATAATAGGACCAACACGAGGCCCAATAAAACTGTAACAAGTGATGCAATTAAGGATGCAATGAAGTCAATGTAAAGTCCAACAGAGTAAATAAGATTCACAGTGAAGCCTTTTCTTTCATTTAGCATTAATCCTAAAGGGATTAATAAATGTCAATGATTAACAGCTTAAGATAAAATCTGATTCATGGACAAGCATCTTAGAATTCATAAGGGTCTCAGGGATCCCGAGTAGTGCTTGTGTCAGGGAGGGCATCTAAACTAGAAACTTATGACGACCCAAATTCCAACCTATCGTGATGGCACCTACACGTTACTAGGCAACCCGACAATTACATAATAACTAAGCATTTGAATTAAAACATGACTTTTAATTTCAACAGTGGAAAACATCATAGATAACTGATAAGAACAACTGAAACTCAAGCAACAACAAATCCCAAAACCCTGGTGTCACTGAGTACATGAGCTACTAAGTGTCAAAACAGTCTAAATCTCTAATATCTCTAGTACAACTATCTAAAAAATATAACAATACTAAATAAACTAAAAGAAAGGTGAGTTGATGTCTGAGGGTGTCATAGCACCTACCTCAATAGTCTCCAAGCAGATACTACACCAAATCTAAATTCCACCGCATCCAAATTTACCTGGATCTGCACTCGAAATGCAGATTGTAGTATGAGTACAACCGACCCAATATACTCAATAAGTAACAGGACTAACCTTAGCTGAAAGCAGTGACGAACTCATAAAGGTACACTCCGAATCAAAATAAATACAACGTAGATATAACAAGATAATGACAGTGATGACTCAAAGAGCTTCAATATTCAGTTCGTACACATTACAGAAATTTAGACAAGCTTTCAAGTACAACAATTTAAGCTCAACACTAATAAAATATGCCAAGTACAGCTAGCATGAGGAATGTTACATTTCTATTACTACATGTTAAATATGCATGTCAAGTATAATGATCATAGTGATACCACAGATACTCACGCTCTCATAGTGCCCAATCTGTCTGTCTTAACTCCCACCCATCACACACAATCACACAACACTGTACGGTACTTTCACTCACTACTGATATGTCAGACTCCAGAAGGGTGGATCCTGCCCAAACACCAATATAATGCCAACATGGCCTGCTCCGGCATGCAGCCCGATCCCATAATAAGCTTGTTGTGGCGTGCGGCCTAATCCCATAAAAGATCCAATATGGCCTGCAGCGGCTTGTAGTCCAATCTTATAAATATCACTCACAATCCGGCTCACAGGCCTCAACTCAGTCATCAAGCTCTCCAATCTTATGGGCTCAAAAATCTCATACCACTCAGCACGAACACTGATAACATGATGTACAGCAAATTATAACAGAGACTGAGATATGATATGCGAATGAATGAATATGACAGAGTACACAATTGCAACTTAAGAAAATAACTCAACAGCAAAAATGGCCTTAGTGGCTCCCAACAGAATAAGTATATAGCCTAAACATGATTTCTAATATGAATCATAGCTCAGTCACTATTACACGTAGGAATTACACGGGTAGAAACAAGACTAGATAACTACATAGTACCACATAATCAACCAAGTCATAATTACTACAGTGCACACCCACACGCCCGTCACCTAGCATGTGCTTCACCTTATAACCAACAACATAACACGTATATAAGGGATTCATGCCCTCAGTATCAAGTTTAGAAGTGTTATTTACCTCAAAGTGCGCAACTCACTTGTCACGACCCAAATTCCCAACCATGATCGTGATGGCGCCTCTCATGAAGACAAGGCTAGCCAATTCAACTAAACTTCATTCAAACAGTTAAACAATACAAAAATATTATAAGTATGGTTTAATAACAGCAATTTGCGACAAAATACAGTGAACCATCCCGACTACAGCCCGAACCGGGGTGTCACAAAGTCATGAGCAGCTAATGAAAATCCTAATAACAAGATTACTAATACAATATCTTGGCACAATTGTTCGAAGATACTGGAAATAACAAGATAAAAGAGATATGGGGCTGCGGACGCCAACAGCTACCTCGTAGTCTCTGAATCGCCCTTTGACAGTAGTAATCAATGTCCCAGAGCGGAACCGAATACGCCTGAATCTGCACACATGGTGCAGGGAGTAATGTGAGTACTTCTAACTTAGTGAGTAATAATTATAAATAACAACTGAGAGTAAGGAAACACATAAGGCATACAACAATCCATAATGAAACAGTAAAACATGTAAATAATCAAGTCAACAACATGAAGTAAAGGAAAATATCATGACTGGCCAAGTCATATCTCGTGACGGCATGTCACCCGATCCAATTTATCATATTCCGTGGCGGCGTGCCACCCGATCCCATGGGTACCCTGCGCTTACTGTGGGGGGTGCAGAAGCGCAATATCTCGTGGCGGCGTGCCACCCGATCCATTTATATCATTTGAAAAGTCATTTAAATTTCAATACTGAGTTTAAGAAATGAATCAAATCAGTTAGAAAACACTGATAAATTACCACTGAAGGGTTCACATAACCGGCACGAAGCCCAAATAATACCCCTGAAGGGTTCACATAACCGGCAAGAAGCCCAAATATGGCAATCAGCCCAAATCATGATGATAACACGTAAGTTTCAATCAATTGCATAGTAAAATCATCAATCGGATCGGACCAAGTCACAATCCCCAGTAGTAAACGAGCCCACGCTCATCATCGAGCGCGAGTCTCAATTAAATATAGCACTACGATGTGCAAATCCGGGGTTCCAAACCCTCAGAACATCATTTAAGATCATTACTCACCTCAAACCGGCTAAATCCTTAGCCCACGACGGCTTTGCCCTTCAAATTGGCCTTCACGTGCGTCTAATCTATCCAAATTTAGAACAAATACGTCACAATATGTTGAGGGAACAAAGCCCAAGCAAAAACAATCAAAAGTACCAAGAAATCCCGAAATTAGCAAAACCCGAGCCCCGGGCCCACTTCTCGAAGTTCAAAAATTTTCACATCAACGGGTTCCTTATCTCCCCACGAGTTCGTACATATCAAGAGTTCTCAAATCCGGCCCCAAATGATCCTCCAAATACCAAATTAAAAATTTTATAATTCCAAGCCCTATTTCTTCCATTTTTAGCAAGACTTCAATGATTTGCTAGGTGGATTTCATAATATAAATGAGTTTTAGGTCCAAAATTCTTACCTCTAATCGATTCTCCTTGAATCCCTCATTAATTTCTTTCAAGAACCTCCAAAAATGAGCAACTATGGGTGAAACTATACCCAAAATCGCGGACAAAATAAGGCTTAAAACATTCTGCTCAGGCTTCATGGAGTCGTACCTTGCGCTATGCAGGTTGTACATCCTCTTATCATTTTTCTCTTGCTGTACACCTTCTATTAAAACGCTCATAACTCCTTGTAAAAATATCCAAATGAGCAACGGTTTGAAGATTTAGAAACTAGACTCGAAGATTTTTCATTTGATAGGTTGTACACTACATAACTCTTTATATATTCCGAGATATGAGCTTCTAAAGTGCATCAAGAAATTCTGTCAAAACTGCTCCACCAGCCAACTTCGATCAATCATCAAGTTCTCATAGAATATCCAAATCATGAATGGTTTAACTTTATGGAAATTAGAATACAAGGTCTACAGCTTTTATTTTTGGATCATCTCCAAATTCCTTACAAATTATGAGATATAAGCTTCCAAAGTCAGTCCTGTGCAGCAGAAATTTCTGCCATGCTTACTGCCCGGAAAACAACAGCAGTACCAGTCAACTTTAAACTATCGTAACTTTCTGTATATATGTCCAAATGGTTGATGATTTATCATTCTAGAAACTAAATTCAATGGGATACAACTTTCATGTTTTACAATTTTTCTGATTCCTTATAGATTGCATGATATGAGCTTCCAAACTGGACTACACGCACCAGTTTTTCTGCAATTTTCTGCAATTTTTTTCATATTTTCCAAATATGAAATAGTCCGTTTAACCACCCAAAACTCACCCGAGCCATTCGGGACCCCGTCCGGATATACCAAAAAGTCCTAAAATATATTACGGACTTAGTCGAGGCCTTAAATCACATCCAACAATGCTAAAAACACGAATCATACCCCAATTCAAGCCTAATGAAACTAATAAATTCCAACTTCTACATTCGATGCCGAAACCTATCAAATCGAGTCCGATTGACCTCAAATTTTGCACACAAGTCATAAATGACATAACGGACCTATGAACTTTTTCAATAAATTCCGACCCCGATATCAAAAAGCCAACCCCTCGGTCAAACTTTCCAAAAATCTTCTATTTTCCAACATTCGCCAAAATGCGTTGAATTGTCCTACGGACTTCTAATTTTAAATCCGGACATACGCCTTAGTCCGAAATTACCATACGAAGCTATAGCAACTCTCGGAATTCAATTCCGACCCTCGGATAAAAATCTCGCCTAACAACCGGAAATCGCCAAAATACTAACTCCACCAATTCAAGCCTAATTCTACACGGGACATCCAAAATCAATTCCGATCACACTCCTAAGTCATAAATCATCTCCCAAAACTAATCGAATCGTCGGAATTCACATCCGAGCCCTCTAACTCATAAGTTACCATTCGATTGACTTTTTACAACTTAAACCTTCTTGAAAGAGACTAAGTGTCTCATTTCTTACCAAATCTACTCTGAACGCAAACCATTCAACGTGATTACAATAAATACGGATAGCGAAGCATACTAAAGCAGAAATGGGGAGAATGGAGCGGTAACTCACGAGACGACTAGTTGGGTCGTCACATCAATGCTCCAACAAACCATTGCCTTGCGAATTGGCCTCCGAATGACTCGAATCTAGTCACAAACAACTTAATATAATCAATACAAGCAATAGTAACCGATCCCGTACAATAAGGCAATTTTTTTTAACCAAATTCAAAAAGTCAACCCAAAACCTCAACCCTGGGCCCACGCCTCGAAACCCTACAAAATTCACAAAATCTGAACATCCATTCAATAACAAGTCCAACCATACAATAATGATCCAATTCCGACCACAAATCGACCCTCAAACCCCCTAATCTTACTCTCCAATCCCTAGTCCAAAATCCTCCAAATTTCACCTTAAAAACACATAATCTAGGTGTAGAAATCAATGGGTATTCGATATTATTAGACAACGTAATCAGAAATAGCTTACCTCTTGATTTGTATTAAAATCCCTCACAAACATCACCCCTAACCGAGCTCTATATGTTCTCCTTCACAATCGTAGAAAATCCCTCACGATCGTGAAGAATAAAGCTTACTGCCCTCAAGAAATGGTCTACGCGAACGTGAACAATCAATCGCGAACCCGATGTTTAGCAACTCAGACCTACGCGATTGCGGACAAGGACACGCGATCGCAAAGAACAAACGCGTGAACTTCCCAGACCTCCCCTTCCTCCTTTGCAGACGCGTCCCATTTCCCGCGTTTGCGGTGCATAACTAACCAAAGCTCCACGATCGCGTAAAAAACTCGCAAAGGCATTGAATAGAAATCCCCTTGCAAGAATTTATCCTACGCGATCGCGATCGCGACCACCTTCACGTGATCGTGTATGCATACTTCTCATAGAAGTTATATAGAGGAGATACCCGACTCCCTCATTGCGGTCACAATCCAAACACAATAGTGTAGCATACTTCCAACACTTCCAGTCTGCAGAAGAATACTTCAAAGTAACCAATTACAGATACAATCAAAGAGCGACAAACACCAGCTGACTAGTTTAGAAGTCCAAACATGAAATTATGTGATTTAAGGAGTAGCAAAGATATATATGTATCAATCTTATTGATTCTACTTGCTAGTTCATGTTTTCCGGAGTTCTTAGTTGCATTCACAATACATTAACAGCTTATTAGACTATTTTCAAATTTATTAGAGGATCACACACATATATTAAATCTTCACTTCTATTTTAGATGCATGAATTAACAACTTCATTCATAATCTCTAAAGAGAATCAATGGAGGTACTTATGTAAGCAAGCTGGTTAATCCTAACTTAAGATAATGACATGATCACTTTCCCTTTAAAAGTTCACAATCTGATATTCATACTATGCTCATTAAGAGTTAAGGCACGATTTAAACACAATCTAGTGTTCTGACAAGGCAGGTAAGCATCCAAAATTTCCCTCAAGTTCTTTCAATGATAACAACTGACTTAAGTCCCAAATTCTACGTGGTTAATCCCTTTAGAATAAACAAGATGCATTTCCCTTATTTGTAAGATGATACATTTCTAAGAGAGGTGTGATAGCACAAGCATAGGCATTAAAGGCAAGTAAGAAGTCTGTTTAAAACAAGAACGAGTGCAGAAGCTCAAGAGAGGGCTCCCAGACACATACAAAGGATGTTCTTAAAAGATTTGCAAGACTATAAAACATAGTATAGGATCAGGTGACATAGAATCAGGTTAATTACAGAAGTTTTAAAACAATGAAAGTTTCACATTAAGTAGGCATGCCTCTAGTAGCAGGATATGTAGTCCAGTTAAACAGGTTGAGTATGATATCCTAGACATGATGAAGTTCAGTTTAGCATAACCATTCCAAGAGATAATGCAAAAATACAACAACTGCAACTCTTAGCCAAATTCCTGAGGACAAATGAAGACCATAGCTTAAGCTAGGTTAACAATAGCTGATAGAATACATATAAGATTAACTGCAAAAACTCATTAGAACTTCGTTCAATTACTTCAAGACATATTTATACAGTGAAAGTCATAGATATGGCCATATAGACATGGAGGTTAACAGGAGACCTTCACAATGATGTTACAGAGTCACAGAAACACATTTGAAGGGAGAAGGTAGCTTAAACAACTCAACTGAGCCATTTTTTACTATAATGACAACCATGTATTTGTCCTTTCAATGTTCATAATTACCATAGTCTTAGCTTTATCAAATAAACAACACAAGTGCATGATACATATCAATAAATAACATTAAGGTAAAACTGGTACAACAGACATGAAAACCATAGAAAAGTCATCAGAGAAAGCCTAAGCTCAGAACAGGTGCAGAAAATCATTAGGGGTCCTTAGTTAAGTATAGAAGTTCAACAACACCTAGATATGTTCAACTTAGAGAAGCATTCATTAAGCTTACAAAGATAGTCGATTAGCATTGATTTAATTTCATATTATTAGAAGACAATGAGTTCACACGTACAATATCAAAGCATAATGATCAAATATAAACTAATAATAATACATCATAAATAGAAACAATCACCAGAGAAAAACAGAGCAGACATGATTTATACTTAAACATTAAAGAGAGGAAAAGTTGATATGTACTGACCTTCCTTTGAGCAAAATATGAAACAAGGTTCTTGTTTTTCCATGTGGGAACCAAAAGATTAAACTCCTATCAGTGAGTAAACTCATAACCACAAAAGAGAGGAAGAGAAATCAGAAATGAATTAAGAAGCTAAGCTTCGATTGTGAAAAAGTCTAGGTGCTACTGTATATTAGGTTGTATATTGATATCTTTCGAGGTCGTTAGACGTTGTTAGGTGAGAGCAATTAAGGCTACTATTTATAATGCCATCAAGCCTTAGGGTTTGGGCAGATTCAAATGGTGGTAGTAGATAGTGACGGCAACCAGATGAGGCAAGAAAAAACGAGAGAAAATTGAAGAAGACAAAAAGAAAAAGTTTTAAGATTTACCTGTGCGACCTGAGTTTCAAAACCCATCGGTTAAAACTCTAAAACCCAGAGGTTACTGCGTTTGAGCTCTAGTTATCGAATTCTCATGATGAATCTCTGAAAGAACTCCACGCATGCTCCAATTTGACGGAACATAAGTGAGATAAAATGATTCAAAGCTTCACTCTTTAGCTAGGGTTTTAGATTTGGGGCCTTTGAATTCTATAGGTTTAATGGAAAAGAATCGGCACGATTCGCGTCATAGGGACAAGATGGACTGATTGAAGTTTGATTTCATCGATCTTGCACGAACGGGGAGTGAAGAAGAGGAGGGAGAAGATAGCGTTTAGGGAACATGGGCGGCTGGTACAGAAGGCAAATGATTAGGGTTTGGGGGGTAACCAGGATGGTCTCTGAGGTTAAGATTGAGGGAAGATATCTGGGTCGTCGGATCATTTGATTAACAGCCCTGATAAATCAAGTATTAAAAGTTCTTAAAAGTTTTTATGAGAAAATATGGGAACCGTTGAATATTTGTATTTCAATGGTGGAGATGAGGTTTTAGCGGGAATGGAAAAAAAGATAAAATCCGGAATTAATTACGGACTGTTGATGATTGTTTGTGCTTGTTTTGTGAGTGTGGACTATGGGTGACGTGGCACACCGCTATTGGCTCACAGAGAGTAGCATGGATTGCCAAGTCGGATGGATCAGGACGTTTGAACTAGGTCAGATGGGAGCTGGACCAACTATTGGGCTGGTTTTAGTTTAAAATATGGCCAATTTGTATTTAAGTGTGCAATTGCAATTATAGCCATTTAGTCTTGATCCTTCTTAAAATTAATTTTATTAAACTTAATTATTTCCAATAAAATGTGATAGAAATTATAATCATCAAATACACCACTAATTACTGCAATTAATAAATTATTTATAAAAATAATTCGTTTCTCAAATTATGACATTAATTTCGGAATATGTGCAATAGTAAGCTAGTTAATTAAAAACTAAAGTATTAACTTGTTAAATTAATTATAAAAATTATGTAACAAGTATAAATGTTACTTTAATAGTCTCAAAAATAGCAAGGGTAATATATTTTACAATTTTGTAATACTAAATTATTAATTTCAACACTATTACTTACTAATTCATATAAAAATAGGTATTATTGATTAGAAAATATTTTCAATACATTTATTATAAATTATTAAGTATAAATAAATTAATTTTGAAAGGGGCGGTCAAAATTGGTCGTCAACAGTTGCCTCTCTTTGACTGGAGACGATGAAGGAGTTTTCGGGCAAGGAAATTGAATAAAGACCAATTTTGCCCCGACCTTAGTCATTTATTGAACAGAATATGGATTTGAGAAAGGTTGTGATTTGTAGGACTAAGTAAGAGTTAAGGAAGGTTTCGAGGGAAGTTTTGAAAAATGTGGCTGAATTGCCGCTTAATTATGAAACTTGAAAGATTCGATGATTTAGAGTTCTGCTGATCGTATTTGAGTTTGAGTTTGCATCCTTGGCCCGCTTACGAGTTTGTTTTCCCTCATAGTGTTGTATCTTGGTTTGCTGCTTAGAAGAAGTTCCGTGTCGCGATGTTTGATCTTGCAAAACAAAATACAGACATACCCATTAATCGCAATGCAGATATGTTAAAATGTGATATAAATGATGCAGGAATGATTATGCATAACTGTCGGCTACACGTTATTTTGGATCGGGGTGACGAGATATTTGAATTTGAAGTCTCCAAGCTCTGGAGCATTATTTGCGATGCCAAGGATGGGCCTTTGAATTGACTTGATTATTAGCCGGACTGTGTACCGTTTCAAAGCTGTCAGAGCATTAAGTCTCCACACGATAGGATTATCTTCGCGCGATGGGAGTAGTTGACTTGAAATGTAAAATATCTCCGCTCGATTGGAGTATCTCCATGCGATGGGAGTAGTTACCTTGAAATGTAAAGTATATCTCCGCACGATGAAGTTTCTGACTTGAACAAATGTAACATGCCGGCAGGCTACATGAATAAAACATCATTACAATCAAGATAAAACAAGAAAATAAGGAGCATGCCCAAGAGATACTCTTGACTGCAAAACTAAATTTCGGTCATCGGTCGGCAGAACGTACAACGGGAGTGACGATGTGATCTATGCGAAGTGCTCCAGTTGGCGAAGTGAACAATTTGCTATATATTGGGCTTCGATTGGCAAATCCAGTGTCTTGATTTGTAGAAGGAACTCCGATTTGTTGAGCAGAGGGTTTACTATATACATGGCTTCGATTGGCGGGGCCGACGACTCTTTTTATACAAGGTGCTCCACTTGCTTGAGCCGACGGTTTGCTATTTACGATACGCTCCGATTGTGTCAGAGGCAAGGTTCCTGAATATCTACAAAAAAATTTGGGGTTAGTCCTTAGTCACATATGAAATGAACCAAATAATGAAAGAGAGATAAGGGTTCATAAGAGAGTAGCAGGTCCGTCATTGCTCCGAGTATGCCCCAACATTCTTCGTCTCCTATCGGTCCTACATTCAATGAACAATTCTTATTACGGGGGTGTTGGTTTGTGCTGATCATAGTCCAGGCCTTGCCCCGGGTCTGGTGAGATTATGCCACAATGTTTGATAGGTGGAACATTATTTTCTAGAAAACATTTTGAAAATTATTTATTTTTATGGCAAATGCCATCGTTCCGGATTATGACATGTTAGGTAATTCCCTCTGACACGAACGTTGTTTTTGGATGTCTTTGTTACGTTGATGTCGATTCCTCAAGATGCCCCTGATGCCATAGCTTCTTACTGTCGCAATTGCATCCTAATCTAAATGAGTGAATTACAAAGGTTTCCTACGTATCCAAAAGGAATCAAGTCTGAATGTAGTTCGAGGGTAATAAAATGATAACTGATTCATGATGATGACCGAGCCTGACCTAGGAAGCCTACATATCCAAATGGAATCATATCAACACGTATTTCAATTACAATAGATGCAAAGTGATAAGAATTTGAAAATGAAATGGCTAGGTTTGACTTAGACTGCCAATGTATCCAAGTGGAACCAGTCCGAAATGTAGTTCAATTACAATAGATTACTGAATCCGATGAGGATTGCCTACGTATTCCTGTCAAAGGAAATCAAGTCGTGGCGTAGTTCTGAGTACATACAAGATGATATTTAGATTTTCTATTACAAAAGGGGGAGGGAGACTGGACCCTCGTAGGTTTCCTACATATTTCGTCGTGGGAAGTCAGGTCAGGCGTAATTCTGTTACAATCAAACCCTAATTCTACTATCTTCAAATGTAGTATCTCTTGATTGCACCCGAGTTGGTAGCTTCGTGCTGACTCTTCCGTCCATTTATGCTAGGATTAGTGCTATTCCTGACAACACACGATGGACCACATAGGGACCTTGCCAATTTGGTGCGAGCTTTCCCTCGGCCTCATCTTGATGAGGGAATATTTTGTTCAAACACAACTACCCCAATGTATATTGCCGAGGTTTCACCTTCTTGTTGAATGCACTGGGCATCATATTTTGATACAGTTGACCATGGCACACCGCGTCAATTCTCTTTTCGTGAATGAGCATAAGTTTCTCTTGCCTGACCCGTATCCATTATGCGTCATCTAACTTGGCTTCTTGAATGACCCTCAAAGATGGTATCTCGACCTCTGCAAGTATCATAGCTTCGTTGCCATATACCAACATGTATGGCGCTACTCGGTGGATGTTCTCACGATGGTCTAGTAACCGAATAAAGTGAAGGATAACTTCTCGTGCCACTACCTGTACTTGTCCATTATCTTTCGTAAGATCCTTTTGATGGCTTTATTGGCTGCTTCAACTGCTCCATTCATTTTCTACATATAGGCTGTGGAATTACATTGGACGATTTTGAACTTCTCATAATCTCCCTCATGAGAATGCTGCTGAGATTGGATGCGTTGTCAATGATAATTAACTCTAGTATCTCAAATCAGTAGATTACGTTGTTAGGGTGGCGTAATATGCCACCACTCTCTTCGTAACGACCTTGTATGTAGAAGCTTCGACCCTTTTTGGTGATGTGGTCGATGGCTACCAGGATGAAACGGTGCATGTTTGATACGACGAGCTCTATAGGTCCGATCACGTCTATGCCCCAAAAGGAAAACAATCAAGGAGAACCCATTACATTCCACTCGTTGGGTGGAACCCGAATGAAATCCCCGTGAATCTGGCACATGTGACACTTTTGCACGCAACGGGTACCGTCGCTTTCCCTGGTCATTCAAAAGTATCCGGCTCTTAAAATATTCTTGGCCAAAGTGAAACCCTTCATGCGAGGTCTGCATTTTCCTGCGTGTATTTCTTCGAGTAATTTGGTTGCTTTAGCAGCATCTACACACCTTAACAGGCCCAGAAGATAGAGGCGGTTCAGAGTTGGCCCAGACCGTCCTCAACTACGGAGATTCGGAGCTTTCTCAGCTTGGCAAGTTATTATCATCGCTTCGTGAAGGGTTTCTCGTCTATTGCATCGCCTTTGACCAAATTGACCTAGAAGGGTGCTATTTTCAGGTGATCGGATGAGTGCGAGGAGAGCTTTCAGAAGCTCAAGACTGCCTTGACCACAACTCTAGTTCTAGTTCTACCATCAGCTTCTGGTTCTTATACAGTGTATTGTGATGCTTCTCGGATTGGTATTGGATGTGTCTTGATGAGGAGGGTAGAGTGATTGTTTATGCCTCGCGTCAGTTGAAGCTCCATGGGAAGAGCTACCACGTTCATGATTTGGAGTTGGCTGCCATCGTTCATGCATTGAAAATTTGGAGGCATTATCTCTACGGCGTGTCTTGTGAGGTATTTATGGATCATCGAAGCCTCCAATACTTGTTCGAACAGAAGGATCTAAATTTTAGGTAGCGGAGATTCTTGGAGCTGCAAAAGGACTATGATATCACTATTTTGTATCATCCCTAGAAGGCCAATATGGAGCAGATGCCTTGAGTAGAAAGGCGGTGAGTATGGGTAGCCTTGCATTCATTCCTGTTAGTGAGAGACATCTTGCATTTGATTTTGAAGCCTTGGCTAATCAGTTCGTGAGATTAGATGTCTTGGAGCCTAGTCGGGTTCTAGCTTCTGTGGTTTCTCGGTCTTCCTTACATGATAGCATCAGAGAGCACCATAATGGTGCTCCTCATTTGTTTGACCTTAAGGACACGGTTCAGCATGGTGATGCCAGAGATGTTACTATTGGGGATGATGGAGTATTGAGGATGTAGGGTCGGATTTATGTGCCTAATGTAGATGGGCTACGTGAATTGATTCTTGAGGATGCCAACAGTTTGCGGTATTCCATTCATCTAGGTGCCGCGAAGATGTACCTGGACTTGAGGCAACATTATTGGTGGAGAAGAATGAAGAAGGATGTAGTGGAGATTGTAGTTCGGCGCTTCAACTATCAGCAGGTGAAGTATGAACATCAGAGACCAGGCAGATTGCTTCAGAGGTTAGAGATTCCATAATGGAAATGGGTGCAGATCACCATGGATTTTGTAGTTGGGCTCCACGCACTTCAAGGAAGTTTTATGATATTTGGGTGATTGTGGATTGGCTAACCAAGTTCGCGCACTTCATTCGCATTGGTACTACTTATTATTCGGAGCGGTTGGCTGAGATTTACATCTGAGAGATTGTCCGCCTCCACGGCATGCCAGTGTCCATCACTTCAAATCGGGGCACGCAGTTTACATTGCAGCTTTGGACAGCCATGCAGCAAGAGTTAGGTACATTGAGCACAGCATTTCACCCTCGGACAGACGGAGAGTCCAAGCGCACTATTTAGATATTGGAGGACATGCTACATGCTTGCATCGTTGATTTTGGGGGTTCATGGGATGAGTTTCTGCCACTCGCGGAGTTTGCCTACAATAACAGCTACCAGTCGACCATTCAGATGGCTCCATATGAGGCTTTGTATGGGAGACAGTGTAGATCCCCGGTCGGTTGGTTTGGACCGGGTGAGACTAGGCTATTGGGTACTAACTTGGTGCCGGATGCTTTGGACAAGGTTAAATTAATTCTGGAGCAGCATTACACAATGCAGTCTAGACAGAAGAGCTATGCCGACAGGAAAGTCCGTGATGTTGCTTACATGGTTAGGGAGAAGGTGCTACTCAAGTTTTCACCCATAAAGAGTGTTATGAGGTTCGGGAAGAAGGGCAAGTTGAGCCCTCGGTATATTGGGCCATTTGAGGTACTTCAGAGGATTGGGGAGGTGGCTTACAAGCTTTCCTCGCCACCTAGTTTGTCGAGTGTGCATCTAGTATTTCATGTTTTCATGCTCCGGAAGTATGTCAGCGATCTGTCTCATGTTTTGGATTTCAGCACAGTTCAGTTGGATGGTGATCTTACTTAACATGTGGAGTCGGTGGCCGTTTTGGATTGGCAGGTTCGAAAGTTGAGGTTAAAGGATATAGCTTGAGTGAAGAGGTCATCCAGTTGAGGAGGCTACTTGGGGGACAGAGCGGGAGATGCGGAGCAGATATCCACACCTATTTGAGACGCCAGGTACGTTTCTAGACCCGTTCGAGGACGAACGTTTGTTTAAGAGGGGGATGATGTAACGATTCAGCTGGTCGGTTTGAGAGTTGTAGCCTCGTTACCCCATTTACTGCTCATTTTGTACTTTATAGCTGTTATGTGACTTGCCGGGGTAGTCGGTTTGAGTTCGGATGGATTTTCGGATGAAATGAGACACTTAGTCTCAAGGTTGAAAGCATAAGTGGGAATGGTTGACCGGATGTTCATTTATGTGTAAATGACTCCGGAATGCAGTTTTAAATGGTTCCTTATCTCCGTTGGGTGATCTTGGACTTAGGGGCGTGTCCGGATTGTGATTTGAAGGTTCGTAGTGGATTTATGCTTGAAATGGAAAAAGTTGGAATTTTTTAAAAGTTTGTCCGGGAGTGGACTTTTTGATATCAGAGTCGGATTCCGATTCCAGATGTCGGAGTATGTCTCTAATGTCAAATGTCACTCGTATGCAAAATTTGGGGTCAATCGGACGTGTTTTGATAGGTTTCGGCGTAGTTTGTAGGAATTAAATTTCTTAGTTTTAATAGGCTTGAATTGGGGTGCGATTTGTGTTTTTGAAGTTGTTTGATGTGATTTGAGGGATCGACTAAGTTAGTATGAGGTTTTAGGACTTGTTGGTATGTTTGGTTGAGGTCCCAAGGGCCTCAGGTTGATTCCGTATTGTTAACGGATCAAAAGTTGAAGTTGAGAGATTGATGAAGTTGGACCTCTACTGGTGCAACCGCACCTGTAGAGCATTGATCGCAGGTGCGAGCTCGTTGGTGCAGGCTGGCTTCTACAGGTGTGCATTTGGAGGGGAGTGTGCAGGTGTTCGCAGGTGCAAGGAGTTTTCCAGGTGCGTAGAAGCATAAGGCGCAGATACAGCAGGAGGAATTTCACACCTGTATGACCGCAGATATGGCAGGGGGACCACTGAAGTGGCTTGGATGCTCGCAGATCTGCAGAAGCGAGTCCGCATAAGCGGAGTGATAGACCGTAGGAATGGATTGAGCCACATATGCGTGTGTGATGTCGCTTCTGCGACGCCGTAGAAGCGGTTAAGTTTCCGCAAAAGCGGAAAACCTGGGCAGATTATTTAAAACAAGGGTTCGCGATTTTGGCTTCATTTCAAACATTCCAAGCACGGGTTAGGGTGATTCTTGAGAGGGTTTTTGAGGGGATTCTTGAGGTAAGTCCTTAATGCTCATTTTTTATTAATAATCTTGCTTCTCCACTAATTTTCCCACCTAGTTGGTGTATTTTTAAGGTGTAAATTGGGAGTTTGAGGCTAGAGATTTGGAGAGTTTGATTTGGGGATTTGGGTGACGATTTGGTGTCAGATTTTGGTAAACTTGGTATGGTTGGGCTCGTGGTTGATTTGGCTTTCAGGTTTTGTGACTTTTATCAAACTTCGAGATGTGGGTCGGGGGGGGGGGGCGGCTTTTGAGTCGATCTTTGACTTTTGATTAATAACTTAGCATTCCCTTATGGAGTTGATTCCTTTAGGCCGTATTGATTATATCAAATTGTTAATGGCTGGATTCGAGGCATTCGGAGGCCGTTTCGCGAGGCAAGGGTGTGTTGGAGTAGAGATTTTCTCGAATTGAGGTATGTAACAGTTCCAAATCTTGTTTTGAGGGTACAAAACCTCGTATTAAGTGTCATGTATTTGGTTTGAGATGACACACATGCTACGTGACGGGCGTGTGGGCGTGCACCGTCGAAATTGTGACTTGGTCAAATTACATGGAACTGTGTAGTCGAATAACCTGTGGTCATCTAGAAATTCTCCGTTTATTAGAGAAATTGAACCACAAATCATGTTAGATATCATGTTTAGACTATGTGTTGGCACTGTAGGGCCTACAACGATCGTGTACATGTTGAATTATCTGCTAAATTGTTGTTTTGTACTCAGTCACAGTTTTACTTGTATATTACACCTTAGTCTCTATTGTTCATTATCGATGCATTGTATTTTACTATTTGGGCTGCTTATCATGGTTTCTGAGAGCCCGGGAGATTGGAGAGATTGATGACTGATTGAGGCTGAGGGCCTGATTGTGCGGATATTTATGGGATCGGGCTGTACGTCGCAACCTCTTCCACTGATATATGCCATGATTGGCTTGTTATAGCGCTTGGGCTGAAGGAGCCCCTTCGCAGTCTGTACACACCCCCAGTGAACGCAGGTACCTACTGAGTGTAAGTGCCAAGTGCTGACTGTTGAGTGTTAAGCGATTGAGAGGAATGAGTGACTGTGAAGAATGAGTGATCATGAGGGTGGAGTGAATGGGAGGACTAAGTGACTATAGGCTTGAGAGGCTGTATTTGACTTTCATTTCTGTTGCACTTCAGCTGCCATATATCACTGTCTTGAAATTTCTGAGAGATATTATCTTCTGTTTTAGTTGAACTTGACATGAATTAATAGATTTCTTCTGATGATCACTGAAGATATATTATCTTCTGTTTTAGTTGAAGAAGATCCAGAGAAAGGACTAGAAGAAGAATAGTAAATAGGGAATGATTATGGGAATGGTTACTAGAAGTTAGTTTATTTCCCCTCTTTCCCCACTTTGTATCTTTATCGCAAACTTTTTTCATTTCCCTAAGGGCAAGTTATTTGAGCCCATGTAATTCTGTCTATGTTGGAACCAATGATGTAACCTCTGCTCACGCTTATCACAATCCAAACACTATCAATGAAAACAAAATTTGGTTCAGATCTAAATGTGTCAAATCTGATTGTTTGTCAAATATTCGCGACTTAGGCCTACCTCCGGCAAAGAGAGGTCACACAAATTCTAGGAAAGGGAAGTTAGGCGTAAGGGGAAAGAGTCAGTATCTGAGAAACTACAAGCCCTGAGAAAACAAATAAAGAACCTTCAAGTCGCTCGTTGGAACAAAAGTCTGGACAATGAGGATCTGTGTATCCATCCTGATGTGGATATGCCGACATGGTACAAGCCAGCAAAGTTTGATATTTTTGATGGGATGGGTGATCCCCACTCACACTTAAGAGCCTATTGTGACAAACTAGTTGGAGTATGATGAAATGAGAAGTTGAGGATGAAGCTGCCCATAAGGAGCCTAACTGGGGAACCGCTTACTTGGTATACTCGACAAAATCCGCGAAACTTGAGGACATGGTAGGATATGGCAGAAAATTTCATGAATCGCTTCTGATTCAACTAAGTGATAACTCCCAATAGGTTCGCACAGGTGAACCCTAATAAGAAGTGGCCCGAGTAATTCGAAGAATATGCACGTCAATGGAGATCAGAGGCCGCCGGGGCACAACCTCCATTGGACAATAGTGAATTGACTAAGCATTTCATCATGGCCTAGGAAGGGATTTACTTTGAGAAAATATGAGCATGATGGGATAGAAATTCCCCGAACTGTCAAAATTTGAGATTCTTAGAAAAAGGTATAAAGTCCATTAAGGTACAATCCATGGCTGGACTGCAAGCAGCTAGTAAAGTAATCCAATCAAGGTCAATAGGTAGCAGAAAGAAGAAAAAGGAAGAGGAATAAACAGTCATCAATTACTATCAACCCAATCCACATCATCGAAACACCTCTTATTCTCCAAACAACCATTCCCAACAACCACCTACTTATGCTCCAATCTACAACACCCAGACATATTACGATCCCCAACCTTAATATAACCTACCTCGAGTCCATAACAATCCAAACCCACCACGTCCATAAGTTCATGTTCGAACCGACCCACCTATGCACCCCGACCTCGCCCTAAATTTTGAAGAGAGAGGTCCCAGAAAGTACACCCCGATTGTTGAACCTCTAGCTCGACTATTTGAAAAACTGAGGAGAACATGTTTGATACATCCAATAGAAGGAAGGGTTCATGAGTACCCCTCAAAATATTTTGATGCAACCAACAGGTGCGAGTACCACTCAAATGCACCTGGGCATGATACTGAAGATTGAGTCATTGATCGAAAGCGAAGACATTCAGTGCACTCCGGCTCCACCAATATGAACCGCAATCTGCTGCAAAATCATCAGAATCATGAGCCTAACATTATCACCTTGGATGAATATTATGACTTGAAAGGAACCATTATCACGATAGGAAATTCTGAGGCTGCAAGGGTCCCACCTCAGAAGACTCCGATGATCACAATACAATTGAAACTGATCGGGATACAGAATAGTCCCATGGACATATCAACAAAAGGGAAGGCCAAGATGACAGATTCCACAGCACCTCATGGCATGACTTTGTCGGGGAGGTGCTATGCTCCCGAGGATGCAAATCGAGGGAATCTGGGAAGGGAGCAGATTCAGAGAAAAAGTATGACAGATCCCGAGGCCGCGAAATTCTGGAAGAGAATGTCAAACAAAGAATACGCCGAGAGGAACAACTAAAGAAAACACCAGCACAAATATCAATTCTGGATTTACTAATGAGTTCTAACAGTCATAAGGCCGCCCTGATGAATGTTTTAAGTGGGGTGAGTGTGCCGAGCAACACCACTAGTAGGCACTGGCAACAACCATTCGGAAAATGGTTGAAGCGAATATGATCACTTTCCAAATATATTAGCTTCCTATCGAAGGTGTGGGTCACAACAAAGCTCTACGCGTCATTGTCAAATGTGAAGATAAGGTAGTGTCTCGAGTACTGGTTGATGGAGGATCTGGAGTCAATATCTGCCTGCTCTCTACTCAACGAGAGCTAGGTATACAGCGAAGATAGGTCAAGGAAAGTCATGTGAGAGTACTTTTGAAGGGTCACAGAACGATGTCACTGAAGAAATCTATTTGGCTCTGTAGTCAGGACACACTCCTAAGTCCGAATCACCATATGAAGAATTCGGAACCATCAAAACTTCATTCCGGAGTCGTTTCCTCATAAGTCAACTTCTGGTCAACTCTTTCAACTTAAGCCTCCAACCTTGGGACTAACTGTCCCAATTAACTTTGATACATCCTTGGAACCAAACCAACCACGCCGGCAAGTCACATAACCACAATTGAACATAGAATAAGCAATAAACTGGGAAACGGGGCTACAATACTCAAAACGACCGGTCGGGTCGTTACAAAACTAGATGCTACTCCTAAATATCCTTAACCACTCAAACTCACTCCTCTATGCAGGTCTAAAAGCCAATGAGGCATTCACTGTAACAACTAATGTAGCAGCAGCTATAACACACATGTTCAAATATGCCTACTTCTCATATAAGTTATATAGAGCACCAATATGGGATACCCGAATCCATCATTGTAGTCACAACCCAAACTTTCATGACCTCGATTTCCCTCTGTAGGATGTCGTGATGACATCTAGTCTCTACGACTAGGTAAGCCTAACAAATTAAAATAACTTGGTAGAAACAATTTATCAAAATACTAAAACAAAGCTGAATATAGATATAACCTTCCGACACAAAACATAATCTCAATAGTACACTCCCCAAAATCGTTGGAACTGAGTCATAAGCTTTATAGAGTAAGTCTAGTATAACTACTACATCACTGTCTGAACGAACTACACCAGTAAATAGAATAAAAGTGAAGGTGACTCCGAGGCCTGCTGACATGGAGCAGGTATACCTTGAAGTCTCCCAAGCAGCAGTTACAAATAATCTCCAATGACAGGCACGAGCAGAGTACTGGATCTGCACAAAAAAATGTGCAGAAGCATTGTATGAGTACACCATAACGGTACCAAGTAAGTATCAAGCCTAACCTCAGTAGAGTAGTGACGAGGCTAGGACAAGATACCTACTGGGATACAAATAAGCTGTATGAAAATGTATTGTGGATATGTAATGGAATGTGAAGGAATAACAAATACAAAACAAGATAATAGCATGAACTTGTACCAGAAAACAACAATGGAAATAGCATAAAGAAGCAACTAAAGGGGTTACGATGATCATGTACGGACAACAACTTTTAGAACAACAAAGAAGGATATAACAAGAAGTATTCGCACCAAAACTCTTTGCAACATGAATAAACAGCAAGAATCACAACAAGGTACCGCCTCGTGTATAATGAAATAAAAAACAAGGTGCCACCTCGTATAATCAAGAAACACAACTAAGGTACCGCCTCATATTCACATTTCTCAATTTAAATTACAATCTTTCCTTATGCCGCTGCGTGAGCCTTACATTTGAAGTAGGTTTTTGAAAACAGTTTTCCCGAAATAGCAACATGCACTTTAGCCTACCTTTTGAGACCGCATGGCTTCACGTAGTTCCCCTACGAGCAACACGCAAATAAGTCCCACCTTTTACTTCCGCATACACACCAGCCACAAGCCATATACCTCCGCATGCACGTGAATATCAAATTAAATAACAACTTGCACAACATGTGCTCATATATCCCTATTTGCGAGTAATCCTGAGTATCAATGTTTTCAAAATAATAGCCCACAACTCTACCACAAAGTGCACAGGAATATCAACAACAATAATGAATGTAAAATGCTCAAAAGGAAGATGGTTCAACAATAACAATTTCGCCTCAACGTGAAAACGACTTTCACAATCTCAACACCAACAATTCAACAATGAGAGACAATGTATAACCACCATATTAAATAGGAATAACTCACAATAGAAAAGATAACATGTAGCAATGACTTCAAATAATGGAAATCAACAATAAAAGAAATAACATGAACAATAACTTCAATTAATGATAATCAACAATAAAAGAGATAACATGTATAATGACTTCAAATAATTATAATCAACAATGAAGAGATAATATGTATAATAAAAGAGACAACAAGTTCAACTAGAGCATGAGAGCAAATTATCACTTAGGAGGTAAAACATGTATTAAGGTAATCATTTAAGGCATGTAAGGATAGACTAACACAAGTAAGAATAGATTGACTAAAAGGATTAGAACATGATATGGAATTCAATTAAAGCATGGAAATAGTCTAAGTAGCCTAAGCTGGTCAAATACCACGTACACGTGTACCTACTCGTCACCTTGCTACACGGATTTCACTTAGCACAATTGAATTAAACAATACCAAGCTAAGGGGTTGTACCCCCACACGAAGTTAGGCAAGACACTTATCTTAACTAGGCCTATTCACCACTCGAAAATAGCTTTTCCTTAAAATCTTCCTCCACACGGCTCAAATGTAACAAAAATTGACTTAATATCATCAAAAAATGCTAGGGAAACTCAATTGCAATAGATAAAGCTATGATCTTTATACTAATACCAAATAGTCACCAAAAGTCAACCTGGGGCCCGCCCGATCAAATCGACTCTCAAAACTAAACTTCTTATTTTTCAAAAACTTGTCAAAGTTTCAAAAATTTTCACTTTGATTCACATGATTTTGATGTTAAAATCTAAGATATGTTGGTGGAATATGATTATAAATGGATTATAATCACTTACCAAATATTTGTAGGTAAAAATTCCCCCTCCAAATCGCCTCCTACCGAGTCTAGGGTTCAAAATGAGAGAATGAGTTCAAACATCCTGCCTCCCGGCCTTTTAACCAACTGCAGATGTCGCATTTGCGACACAGGGATCGTATTTGCGAAGCCTCGCAATTGCAGACCAAGGCTCGAATTTGCTAACCTTGACAGCTCAAGTCAACATCGCAATTGCGATGAAATCTTCACAATTGCAAAATGGAGGGCCATCGCAAATGCGAATTGTGCTATAATTTTGTGGACTTTGCAAGTGCGAAAGGGAGGTCGCATTTGCGACAACTGCCCCTCCTCTGTCACCTTCGCAAATGCGAGCCTGTTATTTGCATTTGCGACACCAGAGCACCAAACACTAGATTCGTGCCAACTTCAGTCCTAAGCACTACAGAACATGCCCTCGGGGATGCAAATCAAATATCTACACAAGTATGAAAACATCATATGAACTCACTCGCATGATCAAAAAACAAAATAACATCCAAACATCCAAATCTTATCAAATCAACTCACAACGACACCAAATTTTGCAGACAAGTTCTAAATACCATAACAGACCTACTCCAAGTCCCAAAATCAAATTATGAGCTCGATAGCTAAAACTCTACGGTCATACATTTCAACTTCAAATTGCCAATTTTGACAAATCAACATAAATCAATATACGGACTTCCAAACATAATTCCCGGTATACCCAATTCTGAAATCATGATACGAAGCTTTCGGAGCCACAAAAATACAGTTCTGGGGTCATTTTCACAAAAGTCAAAGTTTAATCAACATTTCTAATTTAAACTTCTATGTCAAGAATCAAGGGTCCAAATCAACCTGAAAGCTTCCCTAAACGAAACTAACCAATCTCGCAAGTTATATAATCATAAACACTCGTGTGTGAAGCAATAAAATAGGGTAATGGGACGCAATTAAACAAAACGACCGATCTGGTCGTTACATTCTCCCCCTCCTAAAACAGACGTTCGTCCTCGAAGGTGTATAAGGACGTACATGAAGTGATTAATAGATGAGGATAACAACTCCGCATGTCGTGCTCGGTCTCCCAGATCACCTCCTCAACCGAATGACCCCTCCATGGAACCTTCACTGAAGCAATATCCTTTGATATCTCAACTTCCGGATCTGCCTGTCCAAAATAGCCACAATCTCCTCAATATAATTCAAATTCTCGTCCATTTGGACTGTCCTGAAGTCTAGAACATGAGACAAATCACCATAATACTTCCAGATCATAAAGACATGAAAGACCAGATGAACACTAGATAAACTAGGTTGCAAGGCAAGCTTGTAAGCCACCTCTCAAATCCTCTCAAGGATCTCAAAAGGCCTGATATACCTTGGGCCAACTTTCCCTTCTTCCCAAACCTCATCACACCCTTCATTGCTGAAACCCGTAGCAAGGCTGACTCTCCAACCATGAATGCAACATTGCGAACCTTCCTATCCGCATAACACTTCTATCTAGATTGGGTTGCACGAAGCCAATCCTGGATCATCTTAACCTTCTCCAAAAGTATCTGGAACCATATCTCTGCCTAATAACTTAGCCTCTCCTGGCTAAAACCACCGAACTAGAGAACAACACCGTCTCCCATAAAGATCCTCATACAAGACCATTTAAATACTCGACTGGTAGCTGTTCTTATAAGCAAACTCCGCAAGTGGCAAGAACTGATCCCAAGCACCCCCTAAATCCAGAACACAGGCATGAAGCATATGCTCCAATATTTGGATAGTGCACTCGGACTATCCGTCCGTTTGAGGGTGAAATATTGTACTCAAGTCAACCCGTGTGCCTAGCTTACGCTGTACAGCCTTATAGAAACGCGATGTGAACTGCGTACCCAAGTTAGAGATGATAGATATCGGTAAGCCATGAAGTCGGACAAACTCGTGGATATAAACTTGAGCCAGCTGCTCTGAAGAATAGGTAGTCACTACCGGAATGAAATGAGCTGACTTGGTCAACCTATCCACAATCACCCACACCGCGTTGAATTTCTTCTGAGTTTGTGGGAGCCCAAAAATATAGTCCATGGTGACACGCTCCCATTTTCACTTGGGAATCTCAAGCCGCTAAAGTAAACCACCCGACCGCTGATGCTCATACTTCACCTGCTGACAATTTCGGCATTGAGTTGCATACTCCACAATGTTTTTCTTCATCCTTCTCCACCAATAGTCCTACCTCGAGTCCTGATACATCTTAGCGACACCCGGATGAATGGAGTAACACGAACTGTGGGCCTCCTAAAGAATCAACTCACACAAGCCATCTACATTGGGCACCAATAACCAGCCCTACATCCGAAACACACCGTCATCTCAAGTAGTAATCTCGTTGATATCGCCGTGCTAAACCGTGTCCTTGAGGAAAAGCAAGTGGGGTTCCTCATACTGACGTTTTCTGATACCGTCATCTAGAGAAGATCGAGAAACAACGTAGGAAAGAACTCGACTGGGCTCGGACATATCAAATCTAAAAAACTGGTTGGCTAAGGCGTGAACATCCAACGCTTATGGCCTCTTTGCTACTAGTAGATATGCTAAACTACCCATAATCTCCGCCTTTTTCGGTTCAAGGCATAGGCCACCACATTTGCCTTCCTAGGACAATATAGAATGGCATTACCATAGTCCTTACGTAACTCTAACCACCTCCGCTGACGCAATTTAAGATCTTTCTATCTAAATAGATGTTTTAGATTCCGGTGGTCGGTAATGACCTCATGAGGAACACCGTAGAAATAATGCCGCCATATCTTCAATACATGAATAATGGCTGCCAACTCCATGTCGTGGACTGGATAATTCTTCTCATGGGTCTTCAGCTGTCGAGACGCGTAGGCAATCACCCTACCGTCTTGCATCAACACCGCGCCAAGGCAAATACGTGAAGCATCATAATACACAGTATAAGACCCTAAGCCCATAGGCAACACCAACACTAGGGCTGTAGTCAAAGTAGTCTTGAGCTTTTGAAAACTCGCCTCACACTCCTCGAACCATTTGAAAAGCGCTCCCTTCCAGGTCAATGGTCATTAGTATAGCAATAGATGATAATCCCTCTATGAAATGACGATAATACTCGACCAAACCAAGGAAACTCCGAATCTCAGTGGCTAAAGATGCTCTAGGCCAATTCTACACTACCTCAATCTTCTTCAAATCTTCTTTGATCACCTCGCTCGACATCACATGACCCAAAAACGCCACAGAATCAAGCCAAAATTCACACTTTGAAAATTTCACATATAACTTCTTTTCTGTTATAGTTTGGAGCACGATCCTCAAGTGCTACTCATGAGTGCATGAGCATCAACTAAGAAATATAATAAAAATATCTATCTAGAATACAAGTTAGACAAGAAAATATAAATATCTCTGATAGAGATTCTGCAGGTTATGGATCGTAACATGAATTGCAGCTCATGGTAATGTCCCGAAATGGCCGCGCCCGCCCAAAGACCACCAGACATATGTGTACCGGCACAAAAAGTGCAGCAAGTGCAGTATGAGTACGTAAATCAACGCATACCCAGTAAGTATCTATCCTAACCCCATAGAAGTAGTGACGAGGGGTCGACATCGACACTTACTAGTGAGCCAATAAGACAGATACAGTAGAAGTAAACATATGTGAACCAGAAAAATAAATGAAGTAACAAGTACAATACGTGGTACAATCCCTCTCTCGGCAGTAACTCAAACTCTCAGCTAGTAGCTACCTCCTCAATCGGAGGATATATAATGGATCTTACAAGATAGGGCGTCACAGTTCAATAAGGAAAAGCTCACAGATATGCTGGCTCATCCTAATTATACGCACGATTTCATAAGAGTATTTTATAGAAATGTCGAGGCGTACAGCCCGATCCATCATAAAAATGCCAAACCATAGATGCATCTATTTTATTGTTGAGGCGAACAGCCCACTCCCATGAGAGTTTGCTACATAAATCCTGTCGAGGCGTACGACCTGATCCATCATAGTGTGTGCATTGCCGAGGGTCGAACGACACGAACCATAGATCTATCTATCCTGCAGAGGCGAACGGCCCAATCCCATTAGAATAAGAAGCTTTGACGGGTCCTTGACCCCACTCACGAATAGATGTGTGAATTATGAGCTTTTAAGGGACACCTTTCAGTGAGAATACATAAGGTGGGAGAAATTTGTAAGAGGAGTACAGTTATTTCGCGGCTAAACATGAAGCTCGTCGAATCTCTACCATATCGAGTCTATCGCACTAAGCAAGTCCAGTCTCAAGTCGCAACATAAAATAAAGGAATTTAATAGGCAAGAGACAACTCAAATAGTATAATTTAATAGCATGGCGGGAACCTAAGTCTATTCAGACATGGCACGAATCTAGCTACGTACGGACTCTCGTTGACTCGTGCGTACATTGCCCCCAAAACAAGTAGCACATAATAGATATATCACCTAGGGGTAGTTTCCCTATCATAGAGTTAAACATGAGACTTACCTCGCTCCGAAGTTCCAAAACCTGCTCCAAAGACTCTCTAATATCTCAAATCGATGCCCGTCAATCTAAAACTAGTCAAACAATGTGCAAACCAATCAAAATATACTCTAATACCCCTAATTAATCAATTCAAACAATTCTCAACTCTTTTCGAAAAGCCTACAAAATTAACCCTCGGGCCCATGTGCCCGGATTTCGAAACTTTTTAAAGGTATAATTTACCCATAACACCACGAACTAAAATATTTGACTTATTCCAAATTCCAAGGCCTTAATTTGCCGAACGACGTGCTAGAGCTCAAAAGGATTGGTCGGGTAATTACAATATGGTTGAATAGAAATGGGCTGAGTGCCCGGCAACAAGTCAATACCAAAATCGATATCCCCATCGGGCGGCATGCCCGGAACATCTGCTGGAAATACATCTGGAAAGTCTCTTACTAATGGAACTGACTCAATGGTAGGAGTATCACCACTAGCATCCTCACAAAAGGCTAGACAAGCATCACACTTAATAACAACATGATAGGGATTCAATGATGTTGTTATTGAATCAAGAAACGTGCGGAAGCTAAAAGAAAATAGGGAAACAAAAAAGAAGACAGAAAGTAAAGATCGATTGAATTCAAGGAAGAGTTTCTTGAATTTAATAATTCTATTCTTGAAGTTGAATCCTAACAACAACAATTAGCTAACGAAGAACTAATCGTCTTTGATAAAGTATTAAAAACAACAGATAGATTGTGAAATCCGACCCTTTAGAATAATAAGAACAATAATAAGCCTAAATTTATCACCTTTATTGAATACCTAGAAGTGATCTAAGATTTCATAAAGGGTTTAATATTACCACCTTAAGTTGAGTCTTGATGGTTGAAGAATAAATCCACGAGTAGCCACACACAAGAGTGCAAGAAAAGTCTCACAATTTCTATTGATATTGTCTATAATAATCTATGTCTAAAACCAAAAAAGACACCCATTTATAAAGGTAAGGGGTCACGAAATTGAGCCTAAAAATAAGGAAATAAAGTCCTAAACTGCTTTGGACAACAAGTCCAACTACCTTAGGAAAAGGAAAAGCACTAGGAAACAAAAATCAAGTCAATATTGGAAAGTAACTCCAACAATCTTAGGAAAAGGAAAATATAACCTTAACTACCTAGGAAAGCAATAAATATAGTACCAAAATATATGGAAATAAATTAAATTTAGGATAGGATCTTGAAAGTCCCATCCTAATCTTGGACGGATCTTGAAAATCTTGAAGGAAATTTACAAGCAACTTGGCACCAACTTGAACTCAACTTCTAGAAAGTCTATTGTACTCTTCCTAGACATCAAGTAAGTCCTTTTTAGGTTATAAATATGTGTCTTTATGTATGACTTCTTGGGCTGAAAGTTTAGACTCATTTTGGGTGCCAGATAGGTCCAACAGCAGCCTGATTTGTACATAAATTTGAGCCATGAAATAATTACAACACTTGGACAACTCATATCCTTTATCCTTGAGCTCTTCTCCCAACTAACAACTTTATTCGCTCCTGAAGTCAAATGGCCTTGTTTTCCAACTTGTTAGTTTGAGATATTGTTAAAGGCCCTCTTTGAGATTCTAAAGCTTCATCCTTGTCCTTGAATACAGTTGAGATTCCTAGGATTCTATCATTCCCCTCTTCTTGAAGAAAATTCGTACTCGAATTTTGATATTGCCAAGTGTCAATTATGATACTTTTATGATGTAGCCAAGTATCAATTACAAATCCCATGAATTCTTCTTTACTAGTAGAAAACACATTTACAAGATCACAATCAACATGACTTGAAGAATGACTCTCCATCACACAACAAAAATCACATTCTAGAATGTTATCACATGAAACCGTATTAGAAACTTGAATAAGAGAAGAAAGAAAATTTAAATCATTTGTAAGCCTCTTTTCATAAATTTCATGCCTATTTCTACCAAGTTTGAATTCACAATCATCTATGTCATACTCAATTTCAAAAGGAAGCAAATTATTCTTGCACATGAACTTAGATATTACAGTTAATGACTTGATATGCATCAAAATATCATCATCCATAAAAATAATAAACTCACCAACATAAGAAATAAGAGTATAGTTCATTACCTCCAAAAATGCCTTAGGTGTTGTAGAAAGCCCAAGAATTCGAATAAACCAAATATACATACCATACTTGGACTTATTTGACAATGGAACAGCATCACCTTGTATTCTTTTATGCAATGGTTCCAACTTAGAAATGGCTTTAGGGTACCCCATGTCATAAACCTGAAAATAAGAATCAAAATAGTCAAAAGGTTCAATATTAAAGAATTTAATCAAGCTTTTATCTTCCACCATCGAACAAGAATTAATTTCACCAAAATTTATGTTGGAATCCAATTGGATCCTTTACCACCATCTTTTTCGCCTCATTTCACCTTTCAAAAGGTCTTTGAACACGTGGCTCCACAAAATCACAAGAATTAAAACAAGAAAGAGTTAATAGGTTAAGAAGTAAAGAAACGTTTTTCTTGCTAATGATGCTGTGTGGCTTCACGCAGTTCCCCTGCAAGCAACACGCACATAAATTCCACCTTATATTGTCGCATTCACATCAACCCAAGCCTTATACCGCCACATGCGCGTCAATATGACATTACAATAACAACTCACACCACATGTGCTCATATATCATAATTTTCCAACAATCCGTAATATCAATGTTTCCACAACAATACCCGCGGCTCCACCACAAGGGGCACAAGAATATCAACAACAACAATGAATGTAAAATGCTCAAAATGAAGATGTTTCAACAATAACAATTTCGCCTCAATGTGAAAACGACTTTCACAACCTCAACACCAATAATTCAACAATGAGAGACAATGTATAACCACGATATTAAATAGGAATAACTCACAATAAAAAAGATAACGTGTAGCAATGACTTCAAATAATGGGAATCAACAATAAAAGAAATAACATGAACAATAACTTCAATTAATGATAATCAACAATAAAAGAGATAGCATGTATAATGTAACAGCCCAGGCCACCGCTTGTAGAAATTGTCCGCTTTGGAGCCTTCGCCTCTCGCGGTTTTAAAACGCGTATACAAGGGAGAGGTATCCAAGCCCTTATAAGGCACTCTTCGTTCTCCTCTCAAACCGATGTGGGATTCGCCTATACCAATGTGAGATTTGCCTAAGGCAAGCCATTACACTCACCCCCCCTTGGGACTCAGCATCCTCGCTGAGGTTTGCCCCACCACCGGCCCGGCACCGGCTCTGATACCAACTGTAACAGCCCAGGCCACTGCTTGTAGAAATTGTCCGCTTTGGAGCATTCGCCCCTCACGGTTTTAAAACGCGTCTACAAGGGAGAGGTATCCAAGCCCTTATAAGGCACTCTTCGTTCTCCTCTCCAACCGATGTGGGATTCGCCTATACCAATGTGGGATTTGCCTAAGGCAAGCCTTTACACTCACCCCCCCTTGGGAGTCAGCGTCCTCGCTGAGGTTTGCCCCACCACTGGGTTTGCCCCACCATCGGCCCGGCACCGGCTCTAATACCAACTGTAACAGCCCAGGCCACCGCTTGTAGAAATTGTCCGCTTTGGAGCCTTCGCCCCTCACGATTTTAAAACGCGTCTACAAGGGAGAGGTATCCAAGCCCTTATAAGGCACTCTTCGCTCTCCTCTCCAACCGATGTGGGATTCGCCTATACTAATGTGGGATTTGCCTAAGGCAAGCCTTTACATATAATGACTTCAAATAATTATAATCAACAATGAAGAGATAACATGTATAATAAAAGAGGCAACAAGTTCAACTAGAGCATGAGAGCAAATTTTCACTTAGGAGGTAAAACAAGTATTAACGTAATCATTTAAGGCATGTAAGGATAGACTAACACAATTAAGAATAGATTGAATAAGAGGATTAGAACATGATATGGAATTCAGTTAAAGCATGGAAATAGTCTAAGTAGCCTAAGCTAGTCAAATACCATGTACAACCCGTGTGCCCACTCGTCACCTTGCGTGCACGGATTTCACTTAGTACAATTGAATCAAACAATACCAATACTAAGGGGTAGTTCCACCTCCACACTGCTCAAATCTAACAAAAAATCTCCTTAATATCATCAAACAATGCTAAAGAATTCAATTGTAATATATAAAGCTAAAATCTTTACACTTTTTTGCAAAAGTCAACAAAAGTCAACCCAAGGCTCGCCTAGTCAAAACCCGGGTCCAATGGTAGATTCCGTTTACCCATGACCCCGCGAGTTCATATATGTGATTGGTTTCATAATGCGAGTCCAAATCGACTCTGAAAAACTCAGTTTCTTATTTTTTCGAAAATTTGACAAAGGTTCACTAGTTTTCACTTTGATTCACATGATTTTGATGTTAAATCTATAATATGATGATGGAATATGATTAGAAATGGATTATAATCACTTACCCAAGGTTTGTAGGTGGAAATTCCCCCTCCAAATTGCCACCTACCGAGTCTGGCTCCAAATGAGAGAATGAGTTCAAAACTCCCGTCTCACAGCTCTTTAACAAGCTGCAGATGTTGCATTTGCGATACAGGGATCGCATTTGCGAAACCACGCAATTCGGGACCAGGGCTCGTATTTGCTAACCCTGACAGCTCAAGTCACATCACAATTGCGATGAAAGCTTCGCAGTTGCCTACTTGAGGGCCATCGCAAAAGTGAACAATTGTTCGCAAATACGAACTGTTCTATAATTCTGTGGACTTCGCAAATGCGAAGGGGAGGTTGCGTTTACGACAACTGCCACTCCTTTTTCACCTTCGCAAATACGAGCCTGGAATTCACATTTGTGACCCAAGAGCACCACACACCAGATTCTTGCCAACTTCAGTTCCAACCATTCCAAAACATGTCTGAAACTCATACGAGCCCTCGGGGATCCAAACCAAACATCCACACAGGTCTAAAAACATCATACGAACACGCTCGCGCAATCAAAATATAAAATAACATCTAAAATAATGAATCGAACTCTAAAACTCATGAATTTCCAAAAAAAAAAAAAGGACTTCCAGAATTACAACAAAACGCCCGAATCTTTTCAAATAAACTCCAAATAATACCAAATTTTGTAAACAAGTTCTAAATAGCATAACGGAGCTATTCCAAGTGCCAAAATTAAATTCCGAGCTTGATAGTTAAAAGCCAACATACGGTCAAACTTTTCAACTTCAAATACTCTAAATTTCGGAAAATCAAAATAAATCAAACTACGGACTTCCATAATCAATTATGGGCATACGCTAAAGCCCGAAATCACGATACGAAGCTATCAGACCTATAAAAACACAGTTCTGGGTCATTTTCACAGTCAAAGTTTGATCAATATTTTCTAATTTAAACTTTCACGTAAAGAATTAAGGATCCAAATAAACCCAAAAGCTTCCCCGAACAAAAAAAAAACCAACCTCGCAAGTCATAAAACCATAAGCACACATGTGAAGCAATAAAATGGGGTAAAAGGGCGAAATTACACAAAAAGACCGATTGGGTCGTTACACAAACCAAGAGTGTAGCATACTGCCAACTCTTTCTAATTGTACAAGAACATTTCAAAAAAACCAATTACAGATACAAACAAACGGAGGCAAACACCAGCAGACTAGTTTGGAGATCCAAACACTAAATCATGCGATTTTAGGAGTAGAGAAGATATATACATATACAAATATATATATATATATATATATATATATATATATATTTGTATATATATATATATATATATGTGTATATATATATATATATACAAATATATATGTATGTATGTATATATATAGAGATTTATCAATCTTATTCATTCTACTGGCCTACAGGAGTTCTTAGTTGCATTCACATTACTTTAGCACCTTATCAGACTATGTTTAATTTATCATAGGTTCACGCACACATATATTAAATCTTCACTTCTATTAGATGCATGAATTAACAACTTCATTCAGAATATTTAAAGAGTATCAACATGGGTGCTTATGCGAGGAAGTATAAATAAATTAATTTAGAAGGGAGGGTCAAAATTGGTCATTAACACTTTCCGTCTTTGACAGGAGACGTTGAAAGAGTTTTCTGGCAAAGGAATCTGACTAAGACCAATTTTGTCATGACTTTACACATATATTACAGGAAAGGCATATGGATTTGAGAAAGGTTATGATTTGTAGGACTAAGTAAGTGTTGAGGAAGGTTTTGAGGAACTTTGAAAAAATGTGGCCGAATTTTGACTTTCAATCGCCTATATACCTCTGGCGTAAAGAGGATCAGGCCTCATGTAGTTCTGGAATGATGATTTTGAGAAGTTGATGCTTGGAGGACTTGCCCGAATATCGTATTGACGATGCTGCAAGATGAGAAGATTTTGCACCCAGTATGACTTCAGATTTCGGCATGATTATAAGACTTGAAGGATTTAATGATTTAAAGTTCTGCTGATCGTATTTGAGTTTGAGTTTGGATCCTCGGACCGCTTACGAGTTTGTTTTCCCTCATAGCATTTTAGTTTAGTTTGCTGCTTAGAAGAAGTTCCACATCGCGATGTTTGATCCTGCAAAACAAAATACACACATACCCGTATATCATAATGCAGATATGTTAACATGTGATGTAAATGATGCAAAAACGATTATTCCAGCTTGTGGCTACCTCTTATTTTGGATTGGGATGTTGGGTTATTTGAATCTGAAGTCTCCGAGCTTTGGAGCATGATTGGGATGCCAGGGGTGGGCCTTTGAATTGACTTGATTATTAGTCGGGCTATGTACCGTTCCACAGCTGTTAGAGCATTAAGTCTCTACATGATGGGAGTATCTCCGCGAGTTGACTTGAAATGTAAAATATCTCCGCTCAACGGGAGTATCTCCATGAGATGTGAGTTGTTGCCTTGAAATGTAATGTATTTTCGCACAATGGAAGTTTCTGACTCGAAAAAATGTAACGTGCATGTACGCTGCATGAAGAAAACGTCAAAACATTCGAGATAAAACAAGGGAATAAGGAGCATGCCCAAGAGATACTCTTGACTGCAAAACTAAATTGCGGCCGTCGATCGACAGAACGTATAGCGAGATGGGGTGATTCATCCTTCGATTGGTGAAATTGGCGACGTAATTCTCAACTATCTACTCAGAAACTCCGATATAGCGGAGTGACGATGTGATCCGTGTGAAGTGCTCCAGTTGGCGGAGCAAATAGTTCGTTATATATAGGGCTTCGATTAGGAGGGCCAGCAGCTTGATTCGTACAAAGCGCTCCGATTGGTTGAGCAGACGGTTCGCTATGTCCATGGCTCCGATTGGCAGGGCCGACGACTCGTTATATACAAGGTGCTCCACTTGGTTGAGTAGATGGTTTGCTATTTACGATACACTCCGATTGCGTCGGCGGGTTGGTTCTCGAACATTTGCAAATAATTTTGAGTTAGTCCTTAGTCACATGAGAAACATATCAAATAATGAAAGAGCGATAAGGTTTCATGAGAGAGTAGCAGGTCCGTCATTGCTCCGAGTGTGCACCATCATTCTTCATCTCCTGTCGGTCCTGCATTTAAAGAAAAATTCATAGCAGGGTTATTGGTTTTTGTTGACTGCAGTCCTGGCCTCGCTCGGGGTCTGGTGAGATTATGCCACAAAGTTCGGTAGGTGGCGCCCATTCTCTTTTCATCGATGAGCATAAGTTTGTCTTACCTAACCAATATCCATTATGCGTCACCTAACTAGGCTTCTTGAATGACCCTCAAAGATGGTATCTCAACCTCTGCTAATATCATAGCTTCGGTGCCATATACCAACATGTATGGCGTTGCCCCGGTGGATGTTCTCATGGTGGTCTGGTAACACAATAAAGCGAGGGATAACTTCCCGTGCCACTACTTATTATTTTCCACTATCTTTCATAAGATCCAATTGGCTGCTTCAATAGCCCCATTCATTTACGGCCTGTAGGCTATGGAATTACGGTGGACGATTCTGAACTTCTCACAAATCTCCCTTATGACATTACTATTGGGATTGGCTGCATTGTAAGTGATGATTTGACTCTAGTATCCCGAATCAACAGACTATGTTGCTATGGATGAAATCTGCCACCACTTTCTTCGTAACGGCTTTGTATGTAGAAGCTTCAACCCATTTGATGAAGTAGTCGATGGCTACCAGGATGAAAGGTGCCCGTTTGATGCGACATGCTATACAGTTCTGATCACGTCTATGCCCCAAGCGGCGAACGGCCAAGGAGAACATTTACATTTAGCTCGTTGGGTGGAACCCGGATGAAATCCCCATGAATCTGGAACTGCTGACTCATTTGCACCTAACCGATACTGTTGCTTTCCATGGTCATACAAAAGTATCCGGCTCGTAAAATCTTCTTAGCCAAAGAGAAACTATTCATGTGAGGTATGCATGTTCCTGCGTGGATCTAAACACCTTAACAGACCCAAGTCTTGGGTCCTCCTGTTTAGGACTTCCCCATTAAGGAAAAAGTTATTTACTAGTCTTCTTAATGCTCGCTTGTGGCCACTAGTAGCATTCTCTTGTTTCAAGGGAACTTTTGATGTCGTAGTACCATGGCTTACCATTGGCTCTTCATCCACATGGAAACAGTATGTATGTTGATCCTGAACCTCTATCTCAATAGGATTTATGTAATTCTTATCTGGATGCTGGATCATAGACGACAACGTTGCAAAAGCATTGGCAAATTCATCAGGGATTCTGGGAACGTGTTTGAACTTGATTTTGGCAAATTTCTTGCACAACTCTTTCACACAATGCAGGTATGGAAGGATCTTGACATTCTTTTTGTTCCGTTCACCTTGAACTGGATGTATCCGCAAATTAGGATCTCCTATGACCAGAAGCTCCTCGATGTTCATGTCGACTGCCATCCTAATCCTGAGGACGCATGCTTCAAACTCATCCATATTATTGGTGCTAGGGAACCTTATCTTAGCTGAAGTTGGGTAATGTTTTCCTGACTCGGAGATTAGGACTGCCCCAATCCCTAAGCCTTTCAAGTTTACTGCTCTGTTGAAAAACATTCTCCATCCTAAGTAAGACTCAGCAATGTCCTCCCGTGCGAACAACACTTCTTCATCCCGAAAGTATGTAGTGGGCGGCTCATTGTCCTTGTCCACTGGGTTCTCTGCGAGATGGTTTCCTAATGCTTGCCCTTTGATAGCTTTCTATGTCACATACACAATATCAAACTTGCTGAGAAGAATGTGCAGTTTGGCCAACTTTCCTGTAGGCATCAGCTTTTGCAAGATGTACTTGGGCTGATCGAGTTGGGATATCAGGTGTGTGGTGTATGCCAACATGTAGTGCCTCAACTTCTGAGCCATCCAAGTCAAACCATAACAAGTTTGCTTTAACAAGGTGTATTTTGCCTGGTACGACCTAAACTTCTTGCTTAGGTAATAAATGGCATGCTCTTTCCTCCCAGTCTCATCGTCTTGTCCCAACATGCATCCAAATGCATAATCCAAAATAGACAGGTATAGTATTAGTAGTTTCCTAAATGTAAACACGCAGGTATCCATCTTCTTGCTTAGGTGGATTTGACAAATACTCTTTGATTTTGTCGAAAGCTTTTTGACATTCTTCTGTCCATTTTGTAGCAGTATCCTTTTTCAACAGCTTGAAAATAGGCTCACATATTACCGTTGACAGGGCTATGAACCTGTTGATATAATTTAGTCCCAAGGAAGCTCATCATGTCCTTCTTGCTCTTAGGTGGTGGTAGGTCTTGAATGGCCTTGATCTTTGAAGGATCCAATTCTATCCCTTTCCCGCTGATGATGAAACCTAACAATTTTCCAGCAGGGACTCCGAATTAATATTTTGCAAGATTCAACTTCAAAATGTACCTCTGCAAGCGTTTAAAGAATTTCTTCAGGTTATTCAAATGCTCCGCACTCTTTCGAGACTTGATGATGATGTCATCCACATATACCTTGATTTCCTTGTGGATCACATCGTGAAAGAGAGTCTTCATGGCCCTCATGTAAGTAGAACTAGTGTTCTTGAGGCCGAATGATATGACACTATAACAGTAAACTCCCTATGACGTAGTGAATGATGTCTTCTTCGCATCTTCCTCTTGCATCAGCATCTGGTTGTACCAAGCGAATCAATCCACGAATGACTGCAGCTCATGCTTCGCACAGTTGTCGATAAGGATGTGGATGTTTCGTAAAGGGAAATCATCATTTGGATTAGCCTTGTTAAGATCCAGATAATCCACACATATCCTGATCTTCCCTTCTTTCTTTGGCACCGGTACAGTGTTTGCTAACCGTGTAGGATAATTGGTGACTCTCACCACTTTTGCCTATATCTACTTAGTGAACTCTTCTTTTATGCTCAAACTCAAATCTGGCTTGAACTTTCTGGGTTTTATTTAACTGGCAGTCTGTGTTACATCCCGTACTTCAGACATCACTATCGTTATAAGATTATCTAATGTAATCTCAAAATGATAAAATTCTTCTACTAGTATAAGGAAGGTTTATCAAAGTCTTAAGTAAGTTAAGATGAATAAGGCTTGGGAAAAAATAAATGTGATAACTATTACAACTATGCATCCCAAAGTGACGTATAATGAATATGAGACTTGTTAATCATGATTTATTTGATTTTAAAGTCATAATATGACTATATATGATGTGAATATAAAATATAATGTTTGGGAGAAATCGGATTTAACTTACGGAAAAATCGAGTTAAGATTTGCCTTGTAACGAGCTGTTTTGAGAAATTAAATTCGTAAGCTTTATGAGGTCATTTTGGGACATATCTCATACCAAAATGAATGTCTTGGAACCTAATTTCCAACAGTCCAGAGCATTTATTCATACGACATCAGGGGTAGAGAAATATGAATATCTAAAGTAGTGTTGCCAAGTAACATCGCCGCACTTCGGAGAAACTGGCAGGTTTATAGGCTAGGTTGCGAGGCCGTTTTCTCTCAGTATATTGAGAGTTACAGGGACATATTTATATGGAATTAAAACCCCATGGGATTAGTTTCCAACACTGCAACCAGTTTGTCAATATGATGTCGGAGTAGAGAGATACAAGCGTCCGAAGTTGCACCACTCAAGCTGCCAAGCGGGCAGCTTACCCACCTGCTTGGAGAATTGAGGCGGTGGGCTATAAGTGATCTTTTCCCTTATATACTCGTCAATATTCAGAGAACACTTACTCCAAAACACTCTCAAGCCCTCCAAGGCTGTTCCAAAAAATTGCAAGCAGGATTAACATTCTGGTACGAAATCAAGAAGAGATAACATTAGAACGATCCCTACGAAGTAAGCATCATTATACAACCTCTCTTTTTCTTTGTAGTTTGAGTTTTGAAAGGTACTTCATTGTTAAGTAAACGCCTAATTTCTATATTTATTCTTTTAAATATCAAGGAAGGTTGATAAATTCGTTTCCTAATAGTTAGAACTCACGGGACGGTGATCGGAAGCCGTTAGTTCGATTTATTCCACATTTAGTGGACTGTTTTGTAGCCCATTCGTGTTGACCTCTTGTGCTGCTGATTTATGCAGTTTATAAGGATAAAGAGCATGGGAAATGCCACATGTGCTAGGGTAGTGGGCAGGTCGCTCGTCGTTATAATTTCAGGTTAATTGATAACTTGTTGATTGGGTGTGTTATGGTATATTTGGGGTTTTTGTTATATTGAAGGCCCCGAATTGTAGTTGGGTCGTTTTTGAGTTGCTCATTGTATGATGTTTGTATCTCGCCTATAGTAGGCTTGAGGAGCATTAAAATCAAGGAAAATGTTGCCCGTTTTATTTAGAATCGAGTTATTGTTTGAGATACGTGATATACTAGCACCATCTAAGTTGTACACGTATTTCTTTGTTATAGCGATGGCGCGCTAGTTGTCATATGCTTGTTGTTGAGTTGCATTGACGACTTGAGGTATGTTAAGGCTATCCCTTCTTTCTTTTTGGCATGATCTATATGATACAAGGAAACGAACAAGCATGCAACTTTCATAAATGATTATATCCTTAGAGGTACTAGGTTGCCTATATGCTTGATTCCCCGTATGTCCTACTATCATATCGTCCGTTCATGGGTCTCATGACATTTCGAGAGATCTTATTGACTTACTTCATTATGCATTGCATTAATTTATACATGTATATTGACCCATGACCAGATGGCATTATATACGGGTATAGTATATGTATATGGGTTATGGGGAAAGGTTATGGCCTTATATACGCACCATCATCGGATCAGCTGGTATACATTGATGATTTCACCCACAGAGGCTGAGATGATTTAGTGGGATGCCCTCAATGGCTTGATGATGTTAGATATGCTACCTATGCATGATGTGACATTTATACGCATACGCATGACATTATAAATGTTTCATGATTTATAGAGCTATTCAGACTTACTGGTTGAGTTCTTTACTCCATGTTTCTTTCATGTCTTTTACATACCGTTTTCATGCCTTACATACTCGGTACTTTATTTGTACTGATGTCCTTTTTCCCTGGGGACACTGCGTTTCATGCCCGCAGGTCCCGATAAACAAGTTGGAGAGTCCTCCTAGTAGGCTATTAGCTCAACGGAAGGTGTTGGTGCACTCCACTTGCTCCGGAATTTCCTGTTTGGTCAGTATGATCTGGACATGTATTGATTGGTATAGTGGGGCCCTATTCCGACCTTTATGACATTTGTTTATTGTTAGAGGCTTGTAAACAGATGTCATGTATATGGATACTTTGTATGGCCTTGTTGGCTAATGTTTTGAGTGTACAAATGATCATGTCAGCGTTATAGGCACGTATGTCACATGTATAAATTTGTATTCCATGTTGGATCGTCCTATGTTGAGTATTCCCTTATATTTTACTCTGCTTATATCATGACGGCCCTTCTGGCCCATTTACCCATGATGGT
This sequence comes from Nicotiana obtusifolia, assembly GCA_002018475.1. Taxonomy (NCBI): domain Eukaryota; kingdom Viridiplantae; phylum Streptophyta; class Magnoliopsida; order Solanales; family Solanaceae; genus Nicotiana; species Nicotiana obtusifolia. The sequence goes on from MCJB01051020.1 coordinate 135,202, forward strand.
TTGATAAGAAAGATACATTACATTGGTGCTTGGTTAGGTAAGGCAGCGGGTGCCTGTCGCGGCCCATTAGTTTGGGTCGTCAGAAAAGTGGTATCATAGTCTAGTAGAGTCTTGTTTATGGGTTTCTTGTGCACCACACTTATAAGCAGGAGGCTACATGTCATTTAGGATTGTCACTCTTTCTTCTTAATCTAGATCGTGTGGTAGAGCTCAATTGTAAGAATTCAAACTCCTAAATTCTATTTTATTCGTAATATAAAGATACCTACATCCAGAAAGATAGTTGGTAAGAGATTGAATATGGAAGTGGAAGAGTTGAGTCAGAGAAACTCGATTCTGCATCATGCTTATGATGAGTAAATGTGAGGTTTTCAGTAGATCATGTGTATACTAAGACGTGTATGCTTCTTGATAAGGAGCCCCAAGGCCTGATTACCTATTCACCCGTAAGGTAAAAAGCAATAAGAGAATTAGATGGTAGATACAATTTTCAACAAGTAAAAGAAGCAAGGTGAAGAAATTCAGGCCAAGAAATATAAGCATTTTGAGTTACTTTTAACAGTAACAGGGGTAGCTACAATTTGTACACTCATCACAGTTATGCCCTATGGGATCTAACAGATATAATTTAAGAGAAGGACAAGATATCAGGATCCAGCTGGGGTTAGAGTAACCCAAAATGGTTGATGGATTGTTACCGTTAGCTAACATTTCCAAAGGATATTGTAAACGTGGTAATATTTCTCCTTGTGAGACACCCAGCTGCTGCACTCTATAATAGAACAGCTAGATACCAATACTAAAATGTTCAGAAATTTCAGAAGATAGGTCGTGGAATCCTAGAAGGGATAAATATTTACCTTAGTATGACTCCTGCCCCTAGGAAAAAAGAGAATGTTAGGCGACCCGAAAAGCCAGTGAGATGAAGCAACGGGAGCTAAAAGTGAAAGAATGTTTTGTTGAATTTTTCAGAATAAAGTGATAGACAAAAATATTAGTAGGAGAATAAGAAGAGAGTAAATGAAGCATGATGAGTGAGATGTGATAAATGGGTGATAAAGATAAATCAAAATTTGACACGATGATAGAATCTATAGTCAAGTGAAGGAAAAGACAAGAGGTGACAGGCCTTGAGACAATAAAAGAGTATAGGCCAAAGGTCATATCCTCATTTCGAGAAATGAGTTGGTGACTCCTACGTGATTACCAGAAGACTAAGTTAGACCCCTGTAGTAATACAAATTATTATAGTCTAGTATACAAGATAAAAGCGAACATGAATTAGGGACCGGATGATTTGATAATAGTCGACATCGGGATAATTTTAGAGATCGCGTTCCGGCAGTAATAGAATGTACAACGAAAGAATAACCTTTAAAGGTCATTCAGGAAGAAGCTTTCTTAAAGCAAGCACTGTGAGCAGAGTTATGCTTAAGGGACTAAGTGTACCAGTTGCACTAGGTGTCACCTTCATTTGTAAATTCAGTTATCCCTAGTGCATAAGGGCTACCGCAAGGCAAGTAAGAGTCCGTAAAGATATGAAAAGACGGAAAAGATGAAGAGGTAAAACATTTATAGGTAAATCTTCATAGCATTAAATGTTAGTACTTCCCTAAAGGGGGAAGATGGGGTGATATGGTATTAAGTCGGAGTTATGTGGTTCAGGTAACTATGGAATAGTAAAGGAAGAATGTGGTAAAAAGGTGAAAGGAATGATATTGCATTTATTCAGATCCTACGGATATGATACGACTCGAGAACATTATGCAAGCACGACGCCGGGGAGAGGCAGTAAGGGTTCCAACACTAGATTTTATTGATAAATAAGTGCAAATGAACACTTGATACATAAGGAGCCAGTGCGAGAAGTAAGTTAAGATAAAGGAGATTACACAGAATATAGATATTAGAATGGACCAACGAGTAGTTAGTAGTTGATTCAGGAAGAACCTAGTTATGGCTAGACAAGAGGATACAGAAAAATCAGCAGATTATGCAAGATAAATGTAGTGAACCCCAACATAGTGAACTTAGTCTCACAGATATGATGTCATAGTCCTTGAGAAATATTCAGAGAGGAGTTAGAATAGTTAAAGGTACCATATAAGTTTAACAAAAATAAAAGAGAATGCTACTGGGAAGACAATCAAAAATTTCAGTTCAAAATCAACCTTACCAGCACAAGGGCGTGGAGGTGTAAGTAACTAGGGATAATTATAGGCGAGCAAGAACATCAAAAATTCTTTCCGATATATGATGTAATAAGCTCGTAGCCTTACAAGAGTCAGAGGGTCTCACCTAAGTACTACAACGAAAGACTAGAGGAAATAAGGAAGAAGGCTTCAACCTAAGCATAGTAACTTAAAGAAGAAATGGCCTTAGAAAAACAGTCTCACTATAACATTGTATGCACTCAATAAGAAAGTGCCACCTATCGTGACTAAGGAACGGGAAGTCAAAAGTGATAGTTGAGATCATATAAGTTACAGGGAATTCCATTATTCCTGGGCACTAAAATAAGCCATGTATCCATGCAGCAAATGGCAAGACGACCAGGAAAAGTAGTTGCATACATTCAAAACAACCGAGAAGGCACGAAAGGAAATTTATGGTGCTAGCAAGTTAAAGGAAGGTTGCGAGTAGTAAAAATAGATATGTGTAGATCAAAAGCTAAATTATGGTAGAGTGACAAGGTTTTAGGTAGATAGGAGTAAGGATAAGAAAATGTGAGTGAGAAGCTAACAAGAATAGGTTAGGCCTCGGAATTAAGCCCATCAAAACAAGAGAGCTGATGGTTTCCGTATGTTATAAAAAGCTCGATACAGCTTGAATGAACTCGGATGACTTTAAGAGTAGGACCACTTAGAAAAGAGGGAATGCTAACCATGCAGTAGAATTAGGATGTAATTGTGATAAATGATAAGGGGATGCAATTTAGGCCTTCAAATGAGTAATGATTCAAAGAGAAGTCATTTAATGAATTGCATGGGATTAGAATACCCCCATTAGATGAATCCGTTGGGATGCTATGAAATGTGGTTATAGTTTAGTATCATCTCTAGGTGGATCAGGAAAATAACTACAGATGTTCCTGATGAGACATGAGCCATAGTGAAAATGTATTACGCAAGAGGTTCAAGTTATTAGTGGTAGATTATAGATCAACATTAAGGTGAATCAACAATAGATGGATAAAAGTTACAAAGTATAAGATGAGATTAGATTGTCATTCTTAAGATAAATAGTAATGAGGAAGCATTAAAGAACGTAGATTTGTACATAGAGGATAAACAACGCGAGAGTAACTTGGAGTTGGGTAGCAGACGTCGGTAATAATAAATCGAAGTATGTGTTATGGTATAGTCTGAACTACCTATATGCAATAAAGCCATAAGCATAGATAACCTAGGCTATGAAACAAGATATAGCAATAGTCGAAAATTCGACAAGGTATGGAGCGAAGAACGTCAGTACACACACAGGTGCCTAGAGGGACAGCTTGTCATAGTTCTATATACGTTCACAAAGTGAGGCCTATAGATTGGCTAAAAGCTTGAGGAAAGGAGAGAAGAGGCGCGTAGGCGCACATAAAAGGCCAGAGTCGTACAAGCTCCATCACAAAAAGGTAGCAACAGTTACGAGATTGGAAGAATTCCTATCACAAGTCGTGGTGTGAGAAAGAGGCCTAAAGAGGGGAATGCCTTGGCCTTTAGATTTATTCACAGAATAGTTGCCTAGATGGCAAAGGAAAATATTAAGTATTCGTAAGAGCTATAGGTTATGACAACGATAAGCGCATCATTCAACATTCGAGGATGAATATTCCAAAAGGGAGAATGATGTTACGCCCCGTTTTCGCAAGCCTTTAAGAGTTAACATTCGGAGACGAATGTTTCTGGGGGGGGGAGGATATTGCATCCCTTACTTCAGACGTCACTGTCATTATAAGATTATCTAATGTAAGCTCAAAAATATAAATTCTTCTACAAGGATAAGGAAGGTTTATCAAAGTCTTAAGTAAGTTAAAGTGAATGAGACTTGGGAAAAAACAAATGAGATAATTATTACATTATGTGTATCCCAAAGTGACATATAATGAATATGAGACTTGTTAATCATGATTTAAATGAGTGTCAAGTCATAATATGGCTATATATGATTTTTGGCTATAAAATATAAAGTTCGGAAGAAATCAGATTTAACTTACGGAAAAATCGAGTTAAGATTTTCCTTGTAACGAGTCGTTTTGATAAATTAAATTCGTAAGATTTATGATGTCATTTTGGGACATATCTCATACGAAAATGAAGCTCCTGGAACCTAGTTTCCGATGGTCCAGACCATTTATTCATATGATATCAGGGGTAGAGAAATATGAATTTTTAAAATAGAGTCGACAAGTCGCATCGCCGCACTTCGGAGAAGCTGGCAGGTTAATAGGCCAAGTTGTGAGGCTGTTTTTTCCCAATATATTCTACGTTACAGAGAAAATTTATATGGAATTAAAGTCCCATGTATTTAGTTCCCAACACTGCAAACCATTTTTCAATATGATGTCGGAGTAGAGAGATACAAGCGTCCGAAGTTGCACCACTCACGCTGCCAAGCATGCAGCTTACCCATCTGCTTGGAGAATTGAGGCGGTGGGCTTATAAGTGATATTTTCCCTTATATATCTCGTAAATATTCAGAGAACACTTATCCCAAAATACTCTCAAGAAATCCAAGGCTGTTTCAAGATATTCCAAGCAAGATTAACATCCCAGGTACAAAATCAAGAAGCGATAACATTAGAACGATCCCTACGACGTGAGTATCATTATAACGCCTCTTTTCTTCTTTGTAGTTTGAGTTTTGAAATGTACATCATAGTTAAGAAAATGCCTAATTTCTATATTTAAGCAATTAAATATCAGAGAACTTTGATAAATTCGTTTCCTAATAGTTAGAACTCACGGATGGTGATCGAAAGCCGTGAGTTTGATTTATTACACTTTTAGCACACTATTTTTTAGTCCACTCGTGTTGGCCTCTTGTGCTGATGATTTATGGAGTTTGGAAGGGTAAAGGGCATGGAGAAACACCACATGTGGTAGGGTAATGGGCTGGTCGCTCGTCGTTGCAATTTTAGGCTAATTGATAACTTGTTGATTGGGTGTGTTATGGTATATATGGGGTTTTTGTTGTATTGAAGGTCCCGAATTGTAGTTGAATTGTTTTTGAGTTGCTGATTGTATGTTGTTTGTATCTCGCCAATAGTAGGCCTGAGGGAGCAGTAAAATCAGGGGAAATGCTGCCCGTTTTATTTAGAATCGAGTTATCGTTTGAGATACGTGATATACTAGTACCATCAAAGTTGTACATGTATTTCTTTGTTATAGGGATGGCACGGTAATTGTCATAAGCTTGTTCTTGAGTTGCATTAACGACTTGAGTTATGTAAAGGCTATCCCTTCTTTCCTTTTGGCATGATCCATATAATACAAGGAAACAAGCAAGCATATAACTTTCATAAATGATACTGTTCTTAGAGGTACTAGGGTGGCCTATGTTCTTGATTCCCCGTATGTCCTACTATCATATCGTTTGTTCATGGTTCTCATGACATTTTGAGAGATCTTATTGACTTACTTCATTATGCATTACATTCATTTATGCAAGTATATTGACCCATGACCAATTGGTGTTATATACGCGTATAGTATATGTATATGGGGTATGTGGAAAGGATATGATGTTATACATGCACCACCACCTGATCAGCTGGTATACGTTGATGATTTCACCCACAGAGGCCGAGATGATATGATGGGATGCCCTCAGAGGCTTGATGATGTTAGGTACGCAAATACCTATGCATGATGTGACAGTTTTACGCATATGCATGACATTATAAATGTTTCATGATTCATAGATTTATTCAGACTTAGAGGTTGAGTTCTTTACTCCATGTTTCTTTCATGTCTTTTACATACTGTTTTCATGCCTTTGCCTTACATACTCGGTACATGTACCGATGTCTTTTTTTCCTGTGCACGCTATATTATATGCATGGAGGTCCCGATAGACAGGTTGAGTATCCTCATAGTAGGCTATCAGCTCAGCGGAAGGTGTTGGCGCACTACACTTGCTCCGAAGTTGCCTATTTGGTCATTATGATTTGGACATGTATTGATTGGTATGGCGGGGTCCTATCTTGACCTTTATGACATTTATGTACTATTAGAGTTCTGTAGACAGATGTCATGCATGTTATGACCCAAACCGATGGGCCATGACGAGTGCCCAAGCCTACCTGTCGTACACCCCCAAGCATACGTCTAAGATAAAACATGAAATAAGTGTAGGACATGCATAATGTCTAGCAATAAGCTACTGAATTATCTGAATAACATACGCGAGAAAAACTGCCCAAATGACATATGTACATATATATATGGACTACGGTAGGGCGAGCCTACAAGGCCACATACTTTCTGACTATACATAACTGTCTACAGACCTCTAATAGAGTGGACAAATGTATAAAGGATGAGATTGGGCCCGTTAATACCCATATATGTATACAAACATATCGTGCCAAAACCCAAAAGCACCTCCGGATCAAATGGAGCACACCAACTCTCGCTGAACACGGATCCTAAGAAGGGGGACCGTCAGCCTGTCTACCTGCACCTGCCAGCATGAAACACAGGCCGCACGAAATAGGGGCGTCAGTACGAATAATGTACCGAGTATGTAAGGCATGAAAATCAGGAGATAGAAATCATAAAAGAAATATGGAGTAAAGGAATCCGCCTGTAAGTCTAAATAACTTTGTGAACCCAGAAATATTTATAATGTCATGCATGTGCGTATGAATGTCGTATCATGCATAGGTATATGCGTACAGAACATCATCAAGCCTTTGGGGGCATCCCATCATATCATCTCAGCCTCCGTGGGCGAAATCATCAACATATACTAATTGATCAGGTGGTGCTGCTATATAACGCCGTAACTTTTCTTTTTTCTTCATACCCCATATACATACATACATACATACATACATACATACATACATATATAAATGTACTTATGTATATATATATATATGTATGTATGTATGTATGTATGTATGTATGTATGTATATGTATGCGTATATAATGCCATCTGGTCATGGGTCAATGTACATGTATAAATGAATGCAATGAGAAGTAAGTCAATAAGATCTCTCGGAATGTCATAAAATCATTATGAAAATTGTGAATTTGCTCGTTTCATTTTTATCGTATGGATCATGCCAAATGGAAAGAAGGGATAACCTTAACATACATGAGCCGATTCTTTTAACAATCCCTCTAACCCACGTCTTTTGCAAAAAACACGTAACGACTGATCGAAGTAGGGAAAAATCCGTATGATATTCTTGAGAAAGATTGTACCGTGCTCCCTTAGAATTGCATCTCACGCTGTTGTAGCGTTATAAGGATTCATATGAATTATTTTTGAGACTTTCCATCCGTTACTAGCAAGCATATACATCTTACTTTAATTGTCTTTATCATAGTGGGTGCAGGCCCCAATTTATGTGATTATTTTATCAAAGAATCGCCTAAATATGCCACCTAGCTACCTAATTTACCTAGTCACTATTAGGCTTGATTGACAATCCAACTTGCTGCCACGTTGGGAGGTATCTCCATTAAGCTTATCCACCAATTTCTAATTAATTAGTTAACTTCCCACTAAAATCAATAATTAACCCATTACCAACATAATTAGAAATTATCTCAAATTACTTAAAATACTAATCCCCTTTAACATACTTTATACACCTTACTATCATGGTCATGTGGTACATTGTATGGCACTAGTCCATAAATACGGGGTATTATAGCTTGGACCATATGTTATCCCAAATTGTCAAACTTCAACGAAACTCATTTTCTTCGATTTGTTTACCCTCTAACCTTCATGGCACGTACTCATCACCTGTTGTAAATAACATAATTACCTATATGCTCAAAATTAATCTCATTCCAGAGCTTACTTTGATCAACTTACGACAAAACTTTAATGTACGAAAATGTGAAATTTAACATCCTTCCCCCCTTAGAAACATTCGTCATCGAATGTTAACTCTTAGAGAATTACGAAAATTTAACCAGAGTCTCTTCTATAAACTGAAATACTACTACCAACCCGCCACACAGCAAACAAACTAATACAAGGCCATATAGGGCCATATTCATCAATATACTCACCTTAAGGTTGTGATGTGTTAGTCTGATCCTCCTCTGGAAGAGGAAACAAGTGAGGATACCTAGACTACATGTCTTCTTCAGCTTCCCTAGTCATTTCTTCCACATTATTGTTTCTCCAAAGTACTTTAACCGAAGCTACGTCCTTAGTTCTCAATCTCTGAACCTATCTATCTAGTATAGCAATGGGAGCTTCCTCATATGATAACTGCTCTGTGACCTGAACATCATCAACTGGCACGATTCTAGTAGGATATCTGATACACTTACGGAGGAGCATAGACACATGAAAGACTGGATGTATAGACTACAAGTAAGAAGGCAAGTCTAACTCATATGCTACCTGTCCTACCTTGCGTATTATCTTATATGGTCCAATGTACCAAAGGCTAAGTTTTCCTTTGTTGCCAAACCTCATAACACCTTTCATCGGTGATACCTTCAGGAATACCCAGTTGTCAACCTAAAACTCCAAGTCTCGTCGTCGATTATCCGCATAAGACTTCTTACGGCTTTGATATGCCAATAGCCTTTCCTGTATAAGCTTAATCTTCTCGATTTCCTGTTGTACCAACTCTGGTCCTACTAACTTAGTTTCTCCAACATCGAACAATCTGATAGGTGACCTACACTTCCATCCGTAAAGAGATTAGTATGGAGCCATCTGAATACTGGAATGATAGCTATTATTATACGCGAACTTAACAAGCGGTAGATGATCATCCCAGCTACCCTTGAAATCTATCACACAAGCCCATATCCTCAAGTGTCTGAATAGTCCGCTCAACCTGTCCATCTGTTTGGGGATCAAATGATGTACTAAGATTTACTTGAGTCCCCAATCCTTTTTGGAAGGACATCTAGAAATTAGCTGTAAATTGAGCACCTCTATCCGAAATAATAGATATAGGGACACCATGAAGTCATACTATCTCCTTAATGTGAAGTCTTGCATAATCCTCTACTGAATACGTAGTCCTAACAGGCAGAAAATGGGTTGCTTTTGTAAGTCTATCAATAATCACCCATATAGAATCGAACTTACGCTGGGTATGAGTTAAGCCTATGATGAAATCCATATTAATTACTTTCCACATCCAAGTCGAAATCTCTATAGCCTACAACAATCCACCAGGTTTTGATGATCAATCTTAACCTGCTAGCAGTTAGGGCATTGAGCAACAAACTCCGCTATATCCTTTTTCATTCAATCCCACCAATATATTTCCCTGATATCATAATACATCTTTGTTGCTCTCGGATGGAGAGAATAACGAGAATAGTGAGTCTCTCCCATAACCTGCTGGTGCAGCCCTGCAACATTAGGGACACATAATCGTCCTCCATATCTGAGGACCACATCTCATGTAGTCTCAAATTGTGTCTTCTCCTTCTGAGAGGTTGTATCCCAATAATGAGCTAACATAGGATCCTCGTACTGGTGTTCCTTCACTTCAGTTACTAAAGAGGACATTGTCTTGTCCTGAATAGTAACTCCGGTATCAGCTGAGTCCAGTAATCGAAATCCAAGACTAGCTAGCTGATGAATCTCATGGGCTATCCCACTCTTCTCTGGATGTAAATATGACAGGCTACCCATAGATCTACGGTTGAGGGCGTCGGCTACTACATTCGCCTTTCCCTGATGGTATAAAATATCAACGTTATAGTCTTTCAGTAGCTCCAACCATCTCCTTTGGCGTAAATTCAATTCCTTTTGCTTGAAGATATACTGAAGACTCTTATGATCCATATAGATATCAACATGAATGCCATACAAATAGTGCATCCACATCTTTAGTGCAGGAATCATTGCGGCTAACTCTAAATCGTGGGTTGGGTTATTCTTCTCGTGCTTTCTTTGTTGTCTAGAAGCATAAGCTACAACCTTGCCATGCTACATCAGTACACAACCCAATCCAACGCCCGAAGCGTCACAATAGAAAGCATAACCATCGGTTCCACTGGGAGCGTTAGAACCGGTGTTGAAGTTAATATGTCCTTCAATGCCTGGTAACTCTGCTCGCAAGCATCAATTTTGAAACTTAGCTCCCTTCTGAGTCAACTTTATTAATGGTGCTGAAAGAGAAAAAAAATCCCTATACGAATCTCCTGTAATAACCTGCCAAACCAATGAAGTTACGAACCTCTGTCGATGTCGTGGGTCTAGGACAAGTCTTCACTGCCTCAATCTTTTGGGTATCAACCTGGGTACCCCCACTTGAAATAATATGCCCAAGGAAAGCTACATAATTCAACCGGAATTCACATTTAGAGAGTTTTGCGTACAACTTCTCTTTTTGTAGAACTTTGAGCACCGTACGCAAATGATCTACATGCTCAGCCTCTGAACGGGAATAAACTAATATATATCGATAAATACAATCATGAACAGATCTAGAAAGGGTCTGAATAAATGGTTCATCAAGTCCGTGAATACTGCTGAGGCATTTGTCAAACTGAATGACATAACACCAAACTCAAAGTGTCCGTATCTGGTCCTGAATGCTGTCTTCGGAATATCTTTCTCCTTATCCCATACCCGATGGTACCTAGACCTTATGTCTACCATCGAGATATACTTGGCACCCTACAACTGATCAAATGAATCATCAATCCTCGGGAGCGGGTACTTATTCTTGATCGTCACCTTATTCAACTGCCTGTGATCAATAAACATCTGCAAGGAACCATCTTTCTTCCTCACAAATAACACAGGTGTTTCCCACGGTGATGTACTAGGTTTGATAAAGCCTTTTTGAAGCAAATCTTGTAGTTGTTCTTTATACTCTATCAGCTCTGCAGGTGCCATTCTATAAGGAGGAATAGATATCGGTTGAGTACCTGGTAATATGTTGATAGCAAACTCATTCTCTCACTCTGGAAGCAGACCCAGAGGCTCATCGGGGAAAACATCGGAAAACTCATTAACCACAAGGATAGACTGAACGGTTGGTTACTCTACTTTCACATCTTGAACCCAAACTAAGTGATAAATATAGCCCTTTCTAATCATCTTCCCTACCTTGAGATAGGAAATAAACCTACCTCTCGGCGATGTCGTATTACGTTTCAACTCCAAAACAGGCTCCCTTAGAAACTAGAATCGAACCATATTTGAACTACAATCAACATTAACATAACCATAAGCCAACCAATCCATACCCATTATAACATCAAATTCTACCATATCTAACTCAATAAAGTCTACTACTGTAGAATGATTATGAACTACTACTATACAGTCTTATATACCCGTCTAGCTATCACTAGATCCCCAACAGGTGTGGACACCTCAAAAGGTTTTATCAACTCAAGTTCTATCCCAAACTTACTAGCAACCAACGGAGTATCGTACGATAAGGTGGAACCTGGATCAATGCACATACATCATATGAGGAGACTGACAATATACCTGTTAACAACATCGGGCGATGACTCCTAGTCATGTCGACCTGCTAATGCATAAATGTGGTTCTGAGGACCGCTCGAGCTAGATGATCTAGCTCTGCCTCTACCACGACCTATTGGTGCTTGTGAACCTTGCCCAAGGGGTCATACTGATAATGAGGACCCAGCTATAGATCCGACTGGCTGAGCTATGCTTGCAAAGACTCTCATCGGACAATCTCTCATAACGCGGCATGGATAACCACAAGTATAACAAACACCAAACCCCATAAGGCACTGCTCGATATGATGGTTACCACACTGAGCACATAGTGGTAAGGGTGGCCTTGTCTGATTCTCACCCTTATACTGAGAACTAGAAGCCCCGGAATTATAACAAGGCTCTGAATATGTAGAACGATAAAATCTCCTATCGGCAAACTGAGGGGGTGCGCAAGACGATGGCTGGGCTGGATACTTCGGGTGTTGTTTTCTCTGACCCCCTTGAAACTCACCAGAAGAACCTGAAGATCTTGCTCTCTTACTCTGTCCCTTATCATGCTCATGATCGGCCTTCTGCTTCTACTTACACTCCTCTACACCCTGAGCGTATGCCAGAATATGAGAAATATCCATGCCTTCCTGAAGTGACACTGACATACAGTCGCTAAGCAGGTGTGGCTCCAACCCCATCACGAACCGGTGAACGCTATCCTCCATCTTAGCTATAATAGTGGGAGCATACCTAGCCAAACAATCAAATTGAAAGGATGTACTCCCTAACACTAATGTTACCCTACCGAAGGGTGAAGAACCTATCAACTCTGGCCCGTCTAAGCTCTGGTGACGTATAATCTTGAAGAAAGCCGGTGTAAACTCCTGCCATACCGCTGGAAGGGAATTCTCACTTCTGGACAACACCCGAGACTCGTACCAATTAACTGCAACATCCTGAAGTCTATAGGAAGCTAACTCAGTTGACTCAGTCATAGTAGCCTTCATTACCCTCAAAGTCCTCTGTATCCTATCGATAAATACCTGAGGGTCCTTGCTTCGATCTACTCCAGTGAATACTGGAGGGTCTAAATTAATGAAAAATCACGAACCCTCGCACTGATGACCCTGTCTGCATGACCAATACCTACCTCCTGATACCAAGATTGTACGGCAACTAATCGAGTCAATAGCTGAATAGCAACTCTCATCTCCTGACCCGGTGCATTTGGCTGAGGAGCTAGGTGTACAAGGGCAGGCGCTGGAGCTAGTGCCCCTCGGAGCTCCTCTGGAGAGGGTGGGGTATGTGAAATCTGAGACGGAATCTCACTATGAGACTCTCCCCAATCCCTGGTAACTTGTGGCGCTTGACTAGTAGTCTCATCAGCCATGGACTTGCCCTTCTGGGTTGCTGTAGCCTTCTCAGGCATCACTAAAAACATAGCACATTATTAGGAACATGAATTCTTATATCGCACGATCTAAGATATGAAGGGAGGATAACATCCTATATGTCCTGTAGCCTCTTGTTTATAAATGTGGTGCATAACACTCTCATAAATAATTTAAAAACTAGACACGGTCTGTAGACAACCCTAGGACAGAACTGCTCTAATACCACTTTCGTCACGACCCAAACTGACGGGCAATGACGAGAGCCCGAGCCTACCTGTCGATCACCCCTAAGCATACGTCTAAGATAAAACATGAAATAAGTGTAGGACATGCATAACGTCTGGAATAAACTACTGAATTATGTTAATAATATACGCAAGAAAACGTGCCCAAAAGACATATGTACATATATATAAGGAATACGAAAGGGCGAACCGACAAGGTGACATTCTATCTGACTATAGATGGTTGTATCCAGACCTCTAATAAAGTGTACAACTATATAAAGGATGAGACTGGGTCCCGTCATACCCATATATCTATACAAACATATCGTACCAAAACCCAAAAGTACCTCCGGATCAAATGGAGCACACCAACTCTCACTGGACAAGGATCCTAAGAAGGGGGACCGTCAGCCTGTCTACCTGCAGCTGCGAGCATGAAATGCAGGCCCCAGGAAATAGAGTGTCAGTACAAATAATGTATAGAGTATGTAAGGCATGAAAATAAATACATATAAGTCATAAAAGAAATATGGAGTAAAGGAATCCGCCTGTAAGTCTAAATAACTTTGTGACCCCAGAAATATGTATAATGTTCATGCATGTGCGTACGAATGTCGTATCATGCATAGGTATATGCGGGCATAACATCATCAAGCTTTTGGGGCATCCCATCATATCATCTCAGCTTCAGTGGGCGAAATCATCAACGTATACCAACTGATCAAGTGGTGCTGCTATATAACGCCGTAACTTTTCTTCATACACCATATACATATATATTGCATATATATATATATATATATAACGCCATCTGGTCATGGGTCAATGTACATGTATAAACGAGTGCAATGAGAAGTAAGTCAATAAGATCTCTCGGAATGTCATAAAATCATTATGCCTTCGATTAATATCATGAAATAAACATTATCAACTTAGTATTTTCCGAGACCCATGAACAGACAATAGAATAATAGGACAAATAGGGAATCAAGAACATAGGAACCCCTAGTACTTTTAAGAATAGTGTCATTTATGAAAATTATGCGTTTGCTCGTTTCATTTGTATCGTATGTTTCATGCCAAAAGGAAAGATGGGATAACCTTAACATACCTGAGCCGATTCTCTTAACAATCCCTCTAACCCACGTCTTTTATGAAAAAAAACGTAACGGCGGATTGAAGTAGGGAAAACTCCGTATGATATTCTTGAGAAACATTGTATCGTACTCCCTTAGAATTGCATCTCACGCTGATGTAGCATTATAAAGGTTCATATGAATTATTTTTGAGATTTTCCATCCATTATTAGCAAGAATATGTATCTCACTTTAATTGTCTTTATCATAGTGGGTGTGGGCCCACTTTATGTGATTACTTTGCAGGAGAATCCCCTTAATATGCCACCTACCTACCTAATTTACCTAGTCACTATTAAGCTTGATTAAAAATCCAACTTCTTGCCACGTGGGAAGGTATCACCGTTAAGCTTATCCACTAATTTCTAATTAATTAGTTAACTACCCACAAAAATTAATAATTATCCCATTACCAACATAATTAGGAATTATCTCAAATTACTTAAAATAATAATCACCTTTAACATACCTTATACACCTTACTATCATGGTCATGCGGTGCGTTGTATGGCACTAGTCCATAAATACGGGGTATTATAGCTTGCACCGTATTTTATCCAAATTGTCAAACTTCAATGAAACTCATTTTCTTCGATTTGTTTAATCTCTAAACTTCACGGCACTAACTTATCACCTATTATAAATAACATAATTACCTATATCCTCAAAATTAATCTCATTCCCGAGCTTACGTTAATCAACTTACGACGATACTTTAACGTACAAATATGTGAAATGTAACAATGTATATGGCTACTTGTATGGCCTTGTCGGCCTATGTTTTGAGTGCACGAATGATCTTGTCGGCCTTATAGGCCCGTATTTCACATGTATAAGTTTGTATTCCATGTTGGGTCGTCCTATTTCGAGTATTCCCTTATGTTTTATTCTGGTTATATCATGACGGCCATTCTGGCCCATTTACCCATGATGGTATGATAAGAATGATATGTTACGTTGGTGCTCGGTTGGGTAAGGCATCGGGTGCCCGTCGCGGCGCATGGGTTTGGGTCGTGACAGTCAGGAAGGATCGATTGGCAATCGATGCAAGACAATGTCAGTACTCAATCCGGGCATGTCGTCATATGACTATACGAACACATCGATGTATTGTCGGAGGAGCTCTACCAATTCTTCCTTCTGTTTTGCCTCTAAGTGGATACTGATTCGAGTTTCTTTCACAACTTCTTCGACTCCCATGTTGATTACTTCTGTTTCTTCAAGGTTAGGCTTTTTCTGCCTTTCTAACTGCTTGATCTCTTGCGGGAAGTTTTCAAGCATCATGCTTTCGTCGTACTCCTCGTCGTCTAGATTGTTTTTCTCGAGGGTTTCATTACATGTCATAATCACGGAACTCATGTTTTTATCGATTTTATTACTATAAAGAAAAACAAGGTGTAAATAAAGTGGTAAATGAATCTGCAGTGATTTTCAGAAAAGAAATTCTTTTATTTCATCAAAAGGGAAATGCCTAAGCGTTCAAGGAGGCAATTGACAAAAAAGTACAGGCAAGATTCAGGCCTCAATTGACTGTGATTTTTTTAAAAATTTTACAATTCCACACTACCAAGACTTCTAGCAACTAGAGATGGGCTGGCAGTCCAATTTTCCAAGGCCTCTTCTGGTTGGGCATCCTGAATGGTCGTTTTCTTGAGATCACTTCAATGCGGCATATCTCGATCATGGTCACAAACAACCTTTCCATTTCATCCAAAATGTCATCCTCTGGTGCTGAGCTCTTACCCGGACACGAAATATGCTCTGGCACAAAAGCCTTCTTCCCAAAGTCACCGGTGTAAGTCTTTTTAGTTAAAGGTTGATACCCTAAGCCAGCAGTACCCTTCTTCCCTTTTGGCTCAATCAGCTCTACTATCCCATCTTATTGGGCTCCTATCCTAGTCCCCGGTCGGTATCCATACTTCATCATCTCTCTCATGGCCATCTTTGATCTGTATGGTGCCTGCATACCCAGATTCTGCTGAGTCTTCTCTATCTCCATGGTCTGCATGATCTCGACCGCATGAAAGGCGACCCCACCAACCCTTCTATGAATGGGACTACATGTTCTAGATTAGCTAACCAGCTCCATTCACCGTGAATTACAATCTTTTGGCAATTCCACTCAAACTTCATACATTGATGGACGGTGGACGGAACTACCCCTTCCATATGTATGTAGGGCCTTTCCATCAATAGGTTATATGAAGATGAAATGTCAATTACTTGAAATAGTATTAGGAACTCAACTGGCCCAATCTACAGGGCTAAATAGATCTCTCCAATGATGCCCTTATGAGACACATCGAAAGCTCTCACTCTTACTTGGCTTTCCTTTGTCTCTCTCAAAGGAAAATCCATATCTTGTGGAGTAGAGAGTGTCTCTAGATCTTTCATCAGCAAGCACTCAAGACACCACTTTATTCCCGCACATGACTGTGATGTGCAGGGCTCTGTTATAAAACACACATTCTATAGGAAGTTCGTCTCTTCTGAAGGAAATCATGTTTGCCTCGACCATCTTTCCAATGGTTGCGTCTCGCTGGTGGTGTTGCTCGGCACACTTACTCCACTTAATGCATTCATCAAAACTTATTTATGACTGTTGAAACTCATCAGCAAAACCATGATTGATATGTGTGTAGTGGTTTTCTTCAATTGTTCCCCCACGGAATATTCTTTAGCTGGCATCTTCCTCCAAAACTATGCCGCCACGAAATTCGTTATATTCCTCCTCTGAATCTCTTTTCTTCTTGAACTTTCTTGATTTATCTCTTACGAAGCGTAACACCTTCCTAAACTGGTCATTCAGTGGGTAGCTATGGAATCCCCATCTTTCCTTTTCTTTTATGCTGGTACGTCCATGGAACTGTCTTATACTTTTGACTTTCCTCATTCCTAACGGTGGCGGAGGACTGTTGTTTATTTTTCTAGATCATTACCGAAGGTTTCAACTAGAAAGTAATCAACAAAGTCTTTCGAGGTGGAACTCTTACAACCTAAATCGTGACGATCCCCTTTTAGATCATAATCTTTGTCCAAAGCAATCATGTTAGCTTCTTGATTTCTATGGTTAGGCAGTGGGCTACGATTCATGGTCGGTGAGCGGGAGTACGTTTGATGGCTCAATTTCATTCTTCATCCTGAAAAAATCCTCGCTATCATAACCAGGTACACCTAAATGGTTGGCACACCTTTTGGTTGCATCAAAGTATTTGGAAGGTTGGTCGGGAATTCTCTCTTCCACTGGATATATCAAACCGACTTTTCTCAGCCTTTCAAACAATTGGGCTAGGGGTTCAACAATTGGGGTCTAGCATTGGGATTACTTTCTTCAATGTTTGGGCATTGTGGGGATGCATAGGTAGGTCTATTTTGATGGGTGGTGGTTTGAATTAGATCATATGGTCGTGGAGAGTTAGAAGTTTTATGGGCGCGAAGTGGGTCGTAATAAGGTTGGGTGTTATAGAATGGTTGTGTGTTGTATGCTGGAGCGTCGGCCGGTTAATGTAATGGATGGGTGTTCATAGGGTAAGAGTTGTTTCTATGGGGTGGACTGGACTGGTAGTAGGGAACAATTGTTGATACTTCTTTGTTCTTCTTCCACTACTTATCGAACCGGACTGAATTGCTTTGCTGGTAGCTTGCAACGCAGCCATTGATTATATCATGACTGGTTGGATGCCTTCTTCCAAAAACATCTCCCATCTTAACCAGTTTGGGGCACTTCTGTCCCATCATACTCATCATCTTTACCAAGTAAATTCCTACTTGAGTCCTGATGAAGTACTTGATCAGCTTATTGTCATCTAACGGGGGTTGGGTCCTGGCAGCCTTTGACCTCCAGCGGGGGGCATACTCTTGAAATGATTCTGATGGTTTCTTTTGCAAATTCACTAGAATGAACCTATCTGGATTGATCTCGCCATTAAACTGAAAAAGGTTCATGAAGTCCTCTACCATGTCTTGCCATTCTCACCAATTTCTAGGGTCCTCGCGGGTGTACCAAGTGAGCACCTCTCCTGTCAAACTCCTTATAAATAACTTCATCCTAAGTTTTCCATTTCTTCCTGCTGGGACCAGCTTGCCACAGTAGGCCCTCAAGTGTGCATGGGGATCACCTGCTCCATAAAAAATATCGAATTTTGGCGGCTTCTCCTTACGGGCATGTCTACATTAGGATGTATACATAAGTCTTCATAATATATGCTCTCACTCCCTCGAGCAACATGGAGATTCGTCATTTACTTTCTCAAAACTCGGAACTGCTCAGACACTAACTCTTCTTCTTTGTATTTGCCACCTTGCTATCTTAGCATACTGATCAATCTCATATGGCACTCTGATCGTGACGGGGGTTGTGAAGGTAGGTTTTGAGGTGGCATATATAGAAGGAACATACCCGTTCGTGTGTAGGTGTGTGTCGCATGTATGTGCTGGGTTTGATTGTTGGCAAAGGTGACGATGTCACGAAGAGGGGTATGAACTGAATTGGTAGTGAATGATGGGTTTTGTGGTGTCTGGATATAGTTTGGGACATAAGGGGTATGTATGGGAGGATTTGGTAGGTTTGCAGAGGTAATTAGCGGTACAACATGCATTATGGGATTTGTAGTGACTGTGGTTGGGGTATTGTTTGCTTGCTGGGTAGTTGAAGGGAAGTGATCTGGGATTGTGTCAAATGAAGGGAAGAAGGGTGGTTGTGGAAGCGTCATCACGGCCAAATATGCCAGCTCCTGAATATGTTGTTCTTATTCTCTTAGTGATTCTATTTCCTGTGCCATCACATCAATGTGTTCATCATTTCGAGTATCATTCCTTAACCCGCTTACCCCGTGTTGTCGGTTATTACCAGAGCGTTTCCTGCCGGATCATCAGTTGCAGACATCTCCCCTTTTGATCTCTGGTTGTATGGTGGTTCAGCTAGTTTTTCATATCAACACAAACCACACTCTGTTTTGGGAATAATAATAAAGTAATGCGAAAAATAAAACAAAAGAAAGCAGAAGTATGTTTAAGTGATTGCACAAATATAAGCACATAGAGCAGTTAGTTCATGTATTCAAATAAGCGCATTTGCTAATATGCAAGGCACCTCTCTTTGTCGGAGGTAGGCCTATGTTGCAAATATTTGACGAGCAATCAAATTCGACACGTTTAGATCCGGAGTAAACTTTTGGTTTTTCATTAATAATATTTGGGTTACAACATGCGGGAGAGATTATTACAACATTGTTTTCCAACATCCACAAGGTTACATGGGCTCACAGACTTTCCATTGGCAAAATAAAAGGGGTAAAACATTAAGGGTGTAAGATAGGGGAAATCAGCCAACCACTAGTTGTCATCCCAGAATAATCTCCCAAGTCTTTTCCCTCAGGTTCTTCTTCAGGGTCTTTCTCAAATTCTTCTTCTTCCTCCTCATTGGTGTATTCAGGCTCTTCTTCAAGATCTTCTTTCGGTTCAATTTTACATTCAATTTGCATATACTCGATCACTCGGTCATAATCCTCCGGAGGTGGCAACATATGGTCAACCTACCCTGGAGCCACTTGTCGATGCATGGCGGTGGTAACGAGATAATGAGGCAAGATCTTGTGATATATTTGTATGGCTGCTGCTACATCTTCTAGCCCGGCCACTCCTTCTCTTCTTGGTTGAGCCAACTCATCCTCCTCATTGATCCATACGAAGTATTCTAGAGTACACCATGAATTCTAACCCATTGGTATCATGATTAAGTCATTCCACTCGTCTTTAATCCTCCTCACCCTAGGGATCGAGATTTGCCCATTGTAGTCATCTTCATAAAGAGTTGTTCTTGACTAGATGAGCACATCGTGGATTAGACCAAACTTCCTGAGAACTTGCAAAGGTGCATATAGCTGAATGCCTTCAAGTCCTACTAGCTCTATGAAATATTTTCCGGGGGCCCTCAGAATTTCCCTGTCGCTCAACTACGAAAGCTTCCTATTCACCCATTCTCCGCTCATATTTGTCAACATTTCTCTCCAATCTTCTTGCCCTGCGGTGAAACCCAATGCCTCATTCTCTTGTTGTGACTCCTGATCATCGCCCACAAAATAGTTGATAGTGTCCTCTCTTAGAAAGAAGTGTTTCGTGGCCCATATCTGGAGTAACAAATTGCAGCCTTTTAAGAAGTCGTAACCTTTGGAACATGCAGGCAGTGCTCGGACTATTTCTGCCAATATTATAGGCACTAAGGTAACTGGGAGATTACCTCGAACATTGCAAAGACGAAGGGCATTAAGTTGATGTTGATTCTTTCTCTCCTCTGTAGGAGAACCAGTAGTCCTAGCAATGCCAAAGCGAAGGTTAAAGGGTGGAGAATTTCCTAGGTCGCTTGATCACATTGGAACTCCCCCATGTGCCACTCGTAACTCTCTCAGTGTCTAAATCTGTCAAACAATTGGTCAAAGCTCACCCACTCGTCTTCAATGTTCCACAGATTCTGGCTACTTGCCAGGCCCAAGACGTCGAGGAACCCATGACCGGGCATGGTAACAGGCAGTGTCAGCTTTCTCGCGGTAAATGACAATGCTGTGAAGGCTGGTGAATTCCTCCAGTGTTGGTACCATTTTACAATCGACAAACTTGAAAGCCATTTTGGCTGGATCCCTAATTCTATCAGCAGTCTGGTAAGAAATTTGTCGATTAGTAAAGCGGCCAATGCTCCTAATTCTGATCTGATCTCATATCCATGATCAAGGCGGATGTTTCTCCATCATTGTTTCAGCTTGTATGCTTCTCCCACGACCATACAGATTTTGGGGATGTTGTGGTTGATTTCCATTCTAAAGAGGTGAAAGAGAGTTTGGTAAGTGTTTGCTCCGGATCTTTAGCGTCTCATTAGGAATTGTTCGTCAGTCCACGAAAGACATGTCGTTGGGTGCGTGACCCGTTGACAATAAGGTAGCTTTCCTAATCATGTGTTGATGCCAGTGTAACGACCCGATCGGTCGTTTTCAGCATTTTAATTAAATTATCGATTTTGACTCGGATTTTAAAACAAAACACATTATGGACTCGTGGGGTTATGGGTAGTCGGAATCTACCCGTGGACCCACGTTTCGACCAGACAGGCCTGAGCTTGACTTTTCTTTACTTTTGGAGAAATGTTTAAAGATCATAACTATATCTATTGTAATTGGTTTCTCTTGCATTATTTGATGTTATTAAGTCATTTGTTAGATTTGAGCCGCGCGGAGGTGAATTTTAAAGAGAAAGCTAGTTTTGAGTGTTGATTTGGCCTAGTTGAGGTAAGTATCTTGCCTAAGATTTTGTAGGGGAACTACCTCTTATGATTTGAGTTTGATTGCACTATTTGATCATTGGAAAGACGTGTACATGAGGTGACAAGTACATGGCTTATATGTGGTAATATGACCGGTTTAGACTCTTTGGCTCTTTCAAGCATTTAATAGGGATTGTAATGTCATGTTATCTATTCCATTGCTAAATTGATCTTACATGACTCACTTGATGCCGTTAAAAACACATGCTTTATCTTTATTGTCAAACATGCTCTTATATACCTTAATTGATGTTGTTATCTCTTTTATTATCATGTGTCTGTTATTTGTTGAGTTATTCTTAATTGAAGTTGTTACTTCCTAATTTCTCATCGTGTTGATATACTCTCATGCATTTAGACGTAGTTGCTATTTCACACTATCTCTTTTCGTGTTAAGTTTATGTTATGGCATTGAATTGGAAGTTGTCTTTTCGTGGGAATACGTTTACTTTTGCTAATGATTTTGAGGCTATGAAAGCTTTTTCACATTGAGGTTGAAGTTGTTGGTTATTGAGATATCTTTCTTTGTTGGATAATTCTCATTCATTTTTGCGATCATTGAGGTTCTTGCAAACATTGTGGTTGAGCCATGGGCTACATGTTGTGGTAACTTTGATATTATTGAGTTAGGCAAAGCGTTGTGGCATATGGGCACATGTGGTGCGAGTTGTTATTCTGTTGTGATATTGATACGCATGCGGTGGTACAAGGATAGGGGTTGATACGCATGCAGTGTGATAAGATGGGATTTATACCCGTGTTGCTAGTAAGGGAATTACTTGAAGCCACGCGGTGAAATAAGGGGATTAAATGAGTGTAGCTATTTCAGGAAAATGATTTTCAAAATTAAATGCAAGTCTCACGCGGTGATATAAGGAAAGATTGTGATTATGACCTGTGAAATGTGATTTCGAGCCGGTGCACCGGTTGTAATTCATATTGTACATTCTATGTTGGAACGACTTGTTGATTGTTTTTGGTTATACGTTGTTATCTTGGTGTTGGAACTATTGTTGTTTCTTGTTTGAGTCATGCATTCTACGTGATTTATTGTATTGCTTTAACATGCCAACTTGTGTCTCCATTATAACTTGGTAAATTAATTGTCAATGTGAATTTAATTGTGCTGAGTCATTATATCATATTTTATTGAGTTGTTGGTAAAATATAGATAAAAAGAACTATTAACACACATTAATCTATGTGTCTCTAAGATATAACTCGTTATCTCACTCAGTGCCTTATTATTTTTAAATGGTTATCGTACTTTTACTATAATTGGGTTCTGAAATTATTCTCATCACCCTGTTTGATGTTTATTCTACTTAAAATTGTTATCACGTTTTCTTTTAACAAATTTTACATTTAATTCATTAATTTAACTGATATTTTGATTCGTTTAAATATGATATTTTTACTCAATTTTAATGATTTCTTAAATAAACCCATCCAATACTCTATTTCATATAAATTGTATCTTATTTTACATTACTTGATTTCTAAAATGAACTCGTTAGTTTATTTGACACCTTACTTTGATCTAGATTGTTATTATGCTTTATGGTATTTAAATATATCTCCCACTCATTTTAATTGATATTTTTCACGGTTGCAATGTACGTGGCAGCACATGGGCTTTGCCATACGAAGGTGAATGTTATTGTGGGCACGAGGTGCCATACATCTAAGATTTGGAATTGTCGTTCATGATTTGTGAATTACGAGGTGTGGTGCCTCGGGGTAATTCTCACCGGTGAGATTATGTTGCTTCTTTATTACCCATTCACTACTTGCTACCATTTGTATTTCTATTATTCCGTTGTTGGTTGTAAATCAATAATCTTTCCGTCGTTAGCCTTACATTGATGTTCCTTCCATTGTTAACTTCATGTATATCTTGCACAGGTTTCTATGTCTAGTAGGTGTCTTGACCTGGCCTCATCACTATTCTGCGGAGGTTAGGCTTGATACATACTGGGTACCATTGTTGTGTATTCATGCTACGCTTCTGCACATTTTTGTGCAAATTCAGGTACTTCGGATCGTGTTGAATTTTTAGAGTTGAGTCTGCGCGGCTAGAGACCTCAAGGTATATCTGCTTGACGTTCGCAAGTATAACGACCCGACTACACGTTTTGATCTTTAAGGTTCTGTTTAGTGGTTCGAGGTCTTTAGTAGCTTCATGTTGTGTATTATGACATGCGTGCATATTCAGATTTGATTTTCGGATATTTCAGAATGAATTTGGATGAGTGATTCTCACTTCAAAAGCTTAAGTTGAAAATGTTACCGAGGTTTGAATTTTGTTAAAACAACCTCGGAACGGTAATTTGATGGCTCTGATAGGTTCGTATTATGATTTTGGACTTCGGCGTATGCCCAAAATTGAAATTGGAGGTCCGTTGGTTGATTTGTGTTGTTTCGTCAAAAGTTGGCAATTTAAAGGCTTAGAATTTTGATAAGTTGGCCGTAGGTTGACATCATAGCTATCGTATTTGGATTTCTGTTTCAGGACTTGGAATAGGTCCTTTTTGTCATCTGGAACTTGTCTGTAACGTTTAGCATCATTCCGAGTTGATTTAATAAGAATCGGATGTACGGTTGTGTTTTTAGAAGTTCTTGAGTTTCATGTTGATTTCATGTGTTTTGGAGGTCCGATTCATGGTTTCGGATGTCATTTTGATGATTTAATTGCACGAGCAAATTTTTGTTATGTTTTTAGACTTGTGTTCATGTTTGGTTTGGAGCTCCGAGGGCTCAAGTGAGTTTCAAAGGCATTTTTGAATGTTTGGAAGAGTTTTCGAAATTTCTAGTGTGATCAGGTATTCCAGGACTTGCATTTGCGAAGTCTACTAGGTTCGCATTTGTGAACCCAGTGTTCGCATTTGCGATAGGGTGGCTTGGGTAAACTGGTTCGCATTTGCGATATCGATGGCAGCATTTGCTTAATGTCCCACGTTCGCAATTGTGAACTATTCATCGCATTTTCTATTAAAGCAGGGATGAGAGGGTATTCTCTTTTGCGATAATTTGCGAACCCCGGGTCTCATTTGCGACATCACGCTTGGACAAAAAGATGAGGGACGGGATTTTAGTGTCATTTTTATATTTTGGAACCTAGACTCGGTAGAAAGCGATGTTGAAGAGGGATTTTCATCTACAATCATTGGGTAAGTAATTTGGTTCAATTTTGCAACTGTTTTACATGATTATATATGAGTTTTAACATCAAAATTATGACAATCAAAGTGAAATTTTGAGAAATATTGTCTATATTTTTAAATAACGAGAATTTGAGTTTTGAGAGTCGATCTGGACTTGGATTTTGAAGCAAAGCACATGTTTAGACTCGTGGGGTTAGGGGTAGTCGAAATCTACCCTTGGACCTGAGTTTTGGCCGAGCGGGCCCGGAGTTGACTTTTGTTGACATTTGAAGAATTGTATAAAGATCATAGCTTTAATTATTGAAATTGATTTTTCTTGCTTTATTTGATGTTATTAAGTCGATTTTGGTTAGATTTGAGCCGAGCGGAGGTGAATTGTAAAGGAAAAGCCATTTTAGAGTATTCATTGAGGGTTTCTGAGGTAAGTATCTTGTCTAACATTGTGTGGGGAAACTACCTCATAGGGATTGGTTTGTTTGCACTGTTTGAAGTATGTGAAAGACCTGTAAACGAGGTGACGTGTGAACACGGCTTATATGTGGAAATTTGATCGATTTTGACTTGGTTCACTAAAGTGAAGTTGTCTTATCATGTTATATCCTCCATTGCTAAAGTTACCTTTACAGGTCTTAATTGAAATTGATTGATTCATGTTCTACCCTTTGCTGCCAAATATACTTTTATATGCCTTAATTGAAGTTGTTGCCTCTTTTATTGCCATGTTATATGTTCCGTAGTTGATTATCCTTCATTGAAGTTATTGCTATCCCTTCCATGGTTGACTTATCCTTATTTTGAAGTCATTGTTATATGTTACCTCTTCCATCATTGACTTATCCTTATTTGAGGTCATTGTTACATGTTGTCTCTCTTATTGTTGAGTTATACTCATTTGAAATCATTGTTACATGTTATCTCTCATATTGTCGAGTTACTCTTATTTGATGTCGTTGTTACACACTATCTCTCTCATTGTTGAGTTATTTCTGTTTGAAACCATTATTACTTGTTATATCTTTCATTGTGAGCTCATTCTTCCTTTATTTGTGTTCATATTGTATTGATTTACTTGCGGTACTCCTGTGTTATCGTTGTTGTTGTTGTGCTCTGTATTGTTGAGTCGTGGGCTATGTGTTGTTGTTGTTTTGAAATTGTTTTGAGGAAATGTTGTGTCATATGGGCACATGTGGCGCGAGTTGTTATATTGTGTTATTATGTGTTGACGATCAATTTTCACCTTCTCTTTAAACATTAACTTATTTGTACTTAATAGCTTACAATGAATATTTTTGAAAAATTTTTCAGTCAATAGGTTATTTTTGACAAGACTAATTTAATATTAGTAGTTCTGAAACTAATAATTTAATGTTATAATTATACTGTGCTTACTATTTTTAGATAATTAATTAATTTTATAAAACATCGCATAGGCTTTATATATGATTTGATAAATTATTTCTTAAATTTTAAGTAATTTGATTACTATGTTAATAATTCTAAATTAAAGCTATAATTCAAAAAAATAAAGTATTTAAAAATAACTAATTACAATAGTTAGTAATGTACACAATAATTATAATTTTGTAATATTTTACTGAAAATAATTAAGTATACGTAATTTAATTTCAAAATGGATTAAAATAGCTAAAGGTTATAATTGTAATTTTCTATTAAATACAAGATGACCATCTCTTAAACTCATTTTGGTCCAAATGACAAGCCCTATCCGGAAAATACCTAGTCCAAACAATTCCTTCCTCTCCACTTTGGCAATCATGCCACTTCCATTAAACCAATCAGCAATTGCCACGTCATCTGTCTCGCATGCTCACAAAACAAATACCACTAATCTAGGTCGTATATTTCTTAGATCAACGGCCCACGATTTTTACACTATTTTCCGCTTTAATTTTTAAACAACCAGAGATTTAATCTTGACCATTGGAACATAATGATCCAACGGCTACCAAAATTTTTCACAAAATTGATTTAATCCCTAAGTGTCAGGACAGTTTATTTAAAAGATCAACGGCCCAGATCAACTCTCTCCATCTTAACTCAGAGACAACCAACCCCATCTCCCTAACCCTAATTCATTTGTCATTCACACAACCGCCCTCATTTCTCCTTCCGTTCACTCTTCTCTCAATCTCCAATGAAAATCAATCAATAGACTTGCACAACTTCGTGCAAGGTCATGAGATCTCTGATCAAATCATATCTCCTACTTCACTATCCATGAATCTCGCTGATATTTCCTTTTTTGTTCATCAAATTTGAAGCACCAGCGTCTGAACCTTAGAATCAAAGCATCATTCTATCTTAAGGCTCTCTCAAGTCAAACTTTCATAATCACTCGCTTTGCCCCTAGGCTTTGAAGCATGTGATTTGCTTCCATTTCACTAGTTGGATTTCAAAAATTCCAACTTCAAAACCTTAGACCAATTGGTGCAAGGTCGAATCCTCATAGATTCCTTGTGCCCTGTCAAATTAGTGGCATGCATGGCTAATTTACAGTTTCATCATCATTATTCTTGGTCCAGAGTTCAAGTGCATCGTCCTTTGGACATTAGGCCTTTTATCCGGCGATTTTACTTTCAACGTACGGTTTCTCTGTGACGACCCGGCCAGTCGTCTCTTGGGTTACCACTCCGTCTTCCCCATTTTCTGTCTCATTATATTTTGTTATCTGTGTTTTATGTAATCAAGTTGAGTAGTTGAGTACGGAGTGAAATTGGTAAGAAATGAGACATTTAGTTTCTTTCAAGAAGGGTTAAATAGGAAAAGTCAACCCGATGTTGACCTATGAGTTAGGAGGCTCGGATGTAAATTCCGATGATTCGATTAGTTTCGGGAGATGATTTATGACTTAGGAGTGTCAGAATTTGTTTCGGAGGTCCCGAGTAGAATTAGGCTTGAATTGGTGAAGTTAGAATTTTGGCGATTTTCGGTTGATAGGCGAGATTTTGATTCGAGGGTCGGAATGGAATTCCGAAAGTTGCTGTAGCTTCGATATGTGATTTATGACTTGTGTGTAAAATTTCAGGTCATTCGAACGTGGTTTGGTTGGGTTTAGATTAAAAGAGCGATTTAGAAGATTTTGAAATACTTAGGCTTGAATCCAATGCGAATCTGGTGTTGAGAGGTTGTTTTGAGCGTTCCGATGGTTGGAACAAATTTGAATAATATTATGGGATATGTTGGCATGTTTGGTTGAGTTTCCGGAGGGCCTCGAGGGGATTTTGGATGGTTGATGGAGTTTAACTTTGGCACTTCAAGAATGTGTCGATGTCGTCTCTTCAAGAATAAGTGGTATAATATTATGCAAATGGGTTCCAAATTCGGTTTTATTTGAAGCATTAGATCCGTATCGAAATTTCGGAGTCATAGCAAAAAGAATCGTCCAATTCGGACATCGTATAAGAAAGTTATGACTATTTTCGTGTCAAGGAAAAAAATCGAACCGCGAAATTGACATAGAAACCGCAAACTGAGGCAGAACATGGGGCGAGGTTCGCGATCTCTACAACCAAAAATGGGAACCGCAAACCTGTTATGCGACAGGTTTGCGACTCGCATTTTTCGCCTGATAGGGGTGTTTTAACACGATTTTTGATACTTTTTAAGTAGAACTCAGTGCCCATTTTGTTCTACAAGACCCATTTTCATTACCCACGAAGAGGAACATCTCCAAACACCCTAGAATCATAACAAACCAACTTCAAAACCATATCCAAAGGAGCTAGAAAGCTTGGATTAAAGCAAGTCTTGAAGAAATTCTTGGAGGGATTTCAAGGGAAACATCGGGGTAAGTGCTCCTAACTCAATTTTGGAGGTATTACCTCAGTTTATCACTATTTTTAACAATTAATTGGTGATTTAAGTTGGGAAAATTGTGGAAAACCCTTAAGTTTAGATTTAAGATTTGGAGATCGATCCGATGTCGGAATTCAATAATTTTTGCATGGTTGAACTCGTATCGGAATGGGTTATCACATTTTGTGGGTTTTGTACGATTACGAGAAGTGGGCCCCACTGGTAATTTTGAGTTAAATTTCGGATTTTAATCCGGAAAATTTGTAAATTCATATGGAATTAGTTTCTACTATGTGTATTGAGTGTATTAAATTATTTGTGACTAGATTTGAAGCCTTTGGACACAAATTTCAAGGCAAAGGTTTGATGGAACCTTGAATTCAGTTGCAAAGCGAGGTAAGTGTCCATTCTAACATTAGCTTGAGGGATTAGAAGTTGTGTTCTATTCGTTAAATTGTTACTTTAAGTACGACGTATAGGCATGGTGACGAGTACCTCTACGTTGGTGTCTAGCATGACCGTGGGTCGTATATGGATGATTGTTTTGATGTTATTGTTCTCTTGTTGAGAAATTATGATATTGTTTTGTTTCCTTACTGAAATTCTTGTGATTTGTGTGATGACTATTGAAATGGGAGCGGGTGGTACGCCTACCACAAAATGTAAGGAAATGGGGTCGAGTTGCACGCCTGCAACAGGATATATATATATATATATATATATATATATATATATATATAGGGTGGTACGCCTACCACAGAAATGAAATGAAAAGGGGTCGAGTTGCACGCCTGCAACAAGATAATGAAATGGGAGCGGGTGGTACGCCTACCACAGGAAAAATAAGGAAATGGGGTCGAGTTACACGCCTGCAACAAGATTATAAGGAAATGGGGTCGAGTTGCACGCCTGCAACAAGATGGAAACTGAAAGTGCAAATTGTCTGTATCTCTTTTACTTGTGTTAGAAATTAATTGTAGTTTTTCCTTATATTTCTTTGATGATTTGTTTCATCTGTTACTCCGAAACATGTTTCCCTTCCCCATAGTTGATTGTTTATTTGCTTCTATCTTTTTTCTTTTGATATATATGTGTATATATATATATATATGTATATATAACTGCACAGGCTTATCTGGAGTCTGGTCCTAGCCTCGTCACTACCTCGCCGGGGTTAGGCCAGGCACTTACCAGCACATGGGGTCGGTTGTGCTGATACTACACTCTGCACTCTTTTGTGCAGATCCCAGTACCTCAGGTTTTGGACTGTAAGGAGCTTCCAGCTTCTGATTATCAGGTGACCCAAGGTAGTCCTGCAGGCGTTCGCGGACCTTGGAGTCTCCCGCTTTCTATTTTATCTGTTTTTTTTTTGTAGTCCCAGTAACTGTATTTTGTTATTTCTTTCAGACCCTTATTTGTAGTAAATCTTAGACAGTCTGTGAAACTGTGACACTAAATCTTGGGTAGTTGTTAAGGAGATTGTATTGGCGATGTTTAAAGGCTTGAAATTTTATACGTTATGCTCATCTATTTATAATGTTATTAACTGTTGATTTTAAGTTGCTTTGATTTTGAGTGGAATAGTAGTTAATGATTCGGTTAATTGGCTTGCCTAGCATTCACTAGTAGGCGCCATCACGGCTCCCGAGGGTGGGAATTCCGGGCCGTGACAGGAGAATTTAGCATATTGTTTCTTCTCCTTCAAAGTCTGGAACACGATCCTCAAATACTGCTCATGAACCTCCCAGCTATGAGAATACACCCATATATCATCAATGAAAACTATAATGAAAGAATCCAGATAAGGCTGAAATACGTTGTTCATCACGTGCATGAATATTACTGGGGTATTGGTAAGTCCAAAATGGGTCTTGATAATAGTCTTCGTAAAATATGAAGTCCTGATCTTCAACTAATGGTATCCCCATCTCAAGTCAATCTTCGAGAATACCTTAACACCCAGAAGCTGATCCAACAAATTATCAATACGCGGTAGTGGATAATTATTCTTGATAATAACCTTGTTCTGTTGCCTGTAATCAATGCACATCCTTATAGATCCATCTTTCTTCTTTACAAAAAAAACTAGGGACTTAAGGTAAAACACTTAGTCGGATGAAACCCTTTTCAAGCAACTTTTGAAGTTGTTCCTTTAACTCCTTCAACTCTGCTGGTGCCATGCGATATGCTGGAATAGAGATGGGTTGAGTACCCGACAGTCGATTAATACTAAAATTAATATCCCTATCAGGTGGCATGCCCGGTAGTCTGTTGGAAACATATATGGGAACTCTCTCACTACCAGAACTGACTTAACGGTAGGAGTATCAACACTAACATCCCGCATAAAGGCTAACTATGCCAAGAACCCTTCTTAACCATCCGTTGTGCCATCAAAAAAGACACCACCCTAGTAGAAACATGATCTGAGGAGTCTCTCCACACCAACTTTGGCAACCCCGGTATAGCCAACATCACGGTCTTAGCATGACAATCAAGAATAGCGTGATATGGTGACAACCAAATCATGCCTAGAATCACATCAAATCTACCATGATGAGCAATAAGAGATCAACTTTAGTCTCATAACCCCCAATAATAATCACACATGACCGATACACACAGTCCACCATAATAGAATCACCCTCCGATGTAGATACACGAACAAATATATCTAAAGAAACACGAGACATATCCAAATAACAAGCAAAGTATGTCAAATAGCACTAAAGCATCCTTGTGGCACATGAAAACAATACCTGTGATCATGGCGTCAGTAGCAACTATCTCTGGCTTGGCAGGAAATACATAGCAACGGGCCTGTCCACCACCTTATTAGCCTTCCCCTCTAGTGCGACCTCACCTCATATGACTTCCACCCTGAGCTGACTGAGCAGGTGGTGTGGCAACTGATGTGGGAGTCATAGTCTGGTCTCCTTGCTGCACTGGGCCACTATGAAAACGGGAGCAATACCTCCTCATATGTGCCAACTCTTCACACTCATAGCAGCCTCGAACTGGGAATTACTGTGGGGCTTGAGTCGGACCCCATGAACCAGAATAACTGCTGGAATGGCCCGGGACTGACGAATCTTGAACTGATGGAGTGCGATAAAAGCTCTGAGCTGGGATTGCACTGAATGAAGAGTATACTGAAGCTCCTTGGCTAGGTGGTGGTGAATGATAAACTAGTCTGCTAGACTGGCCCCTCACTAGCCAACGTCTGCCTCCTGACGAGGCACCACTGAATCCTCAAAAATGACGAGGCCTCTTGTTAGAGATCGTCTCCTTGAACGTAACCCCTAATGCGCTCGATCCTCCTGGCGATTTCCATAACTCGAGTAAAAGAAATATCATCCTCGATCTTTATGGCCATCTGTAGCCTGATACCGTATGTAAGGCCATCTATAAACCTCCGCACCATCTCCCTCTCAGTAGGGAACATGATAGGTACATGGTGTGATAAAGCTACCAATCCGGTCTCATATTAAGTAACGGTCATGATGCCCTACTAAAGGCGCTCAAACTGACTGCGGAAGTCCTCTCTCTAAGTGAAGGAAATGAACTTTTCTAATAACAACAGTGAGAATTGAGCCTAGGTGAGAGGAGGTGAACCTGCTGGCCTGCCTCGAACATACACCTACCACCACCTCTTGGCAGCACCATGCATCTGAAACATTATGAAATCAACTCTGTTGGTCTCCACTATACCCATATTGCGTAATATCTCATGAAAACAATCTAAGAAATCATAGGGGTCCTAAGAAGGTGTACCACCAAAGTGAGGGGGACATAACTTGGTAAACTTGTTCAACCTCTTTAGCCCTTCAACTGACATCGCGTGTCTCTCTCCTAGCTGTGTAGCAATTACAGGATGAACTGTCCCAGCTGGAAGAACTGCTGGGGTCTGATACCCGTGAGCTATCTGCTCTGGAGTGTGAGTAGCGGGAGTCGAGGCTCCTCCCCAAGATTGAGAAACGGCTGGTCCTACATGAAATACACTGCCTGGTTCCTCACTCTCCATAAGACCAACCAAACGGACTAGGGCATCCTGGAGAACTAGGTAGCGATGAACCCCTCTGGACCTAAGTTGGTCCTACTAGCTCGGTCAAAAAAGGGATCTCCTCCTCCTACTCTATTTGAGGCTCAACAGCTGGTGGTGCTGCGCGTGCTTCAGCTCATTCACAAATATAAAAAATTATACATGCTTTTTAAATATAATAGTCAAAGCCCAATCTTGACACCGAAATTACTAAAAAATGTGTTTATCAAAGAAACTGTAATTTTCAAACTTTCAATAATAGGTAAGATATTTCGTTTATTATCTAGCATGAGGAAAAATACATGTCTATGCCAACATGTCAAATATACAAGTCAAGTCAATTACACCACAATAAAGCCATCAGGTATACTCACACTCAGCACGCTCGCGGTGCCAGGCACAAATGCCTATCACCATCACACACACAACCACACTCAGTAATGTATAGGTTCCTCGCACAAATTTCCCTCACCAAAGCACATATATGGCTCCGTGCCTACGCTCACTGGGAATACCAACATCGGAGAGGCGGATCCTTGACTAAGCGCTAGTCGAATATAAGCCAAAAATCAATATAACAATTACGGCGTGCAATCCAATCCAAATATCAATACGTTACAGCGTACAACCCGATCCAAATCTCAATTACAATACGGCTCTATGACCCACATAAGTCATCCACTGCTCAAGTATCAATTAACCACATCTCACAGTACTCAATTTAAAAGTGTCATGCATATGGGGAATCAACAACATGTGAGAAATCATAATAAGAATGTACTGAGATAGAGATATCATATACGAATATAGCGTCATGATTGAGAGTATATCTATAATTAAGGCAAACAGCTCAAAAACAACAAGAATAGACCTATCACGTCTCAAACAAATAAGCACATAGCCTACACATGATTTCTAACATGCATCATAGCTCAAATAATCATTTAAGTATAAAAACTACGGATATAACGAGGCATAATAGAAACGCAAGTCTCATAGTAGTCTAAAGTCTACCCAAACCATGAATACCCCGGTGTACGCACACACGCCCTTCACCTAGCACGTGCGTTATTCCCAACACATCTCGAGTATCATAGTCCACATGAATAATTACCCTTAAACTAAGTTTAGATATGTTATTTACCTCAAAACGCATGAATCAATACTCCAAAAAGTCCTTCCCATGTGAATCGACCTCCGAGAGACTCAAATCTAGTCAAGTAGCTCAATATTATCAATAAAATCCATAAAAACAACCCCGAAAAATAAAGCTAAGATCCTGATTCAAATGTGCAAAGTAAACCCAAAAGGTCAACCCTAGGTCCGCATCCCAGAACCCTACAAAACTCACAAATACCGAACACCTACTCCAATATGATTCCAAATATATGTGTTCTATCCAAATCCAACTTGAATTTGACCTTCAAATCATCAATTTTCATTCTCCAAAATCATAGTCAAAAACTCCCAAATTCCACCTTTAATTCACATAAACAAGATGTAATAATCTATGGGTAATCAATGTCTAACATCAAAATCAAGAAAAGATTACTTAAGCCCTTCAATTTTAGTGAAATCCTCTCTAACAATCACCTCTAACCGAGCTCCACAATTCCAAATAATGAAAAATAAACAAACCCTCAAAAATATATAGTCTACCTAGTGATTCAACATTTGCGATCTAAATTACCGCATCCACGGTCAAAATCTCGCATCTGTGAATCCCACTAAACCCGACCAACCGCAGCTACAATCAACACACCGCACTTGCGCACCCGCATCTGTTGTTCCATCATCGTAGATTCGGCCTCGATTCTGCGCCCATCCTTCCGCATCTACGGCGCCTGACTCCTCCAGCCCATATCCGCTTCTGTGGCTCCACGCTCACATTTGCGGACTCGCATATGCGACCACAACTTTGCAAATGCGGAAACATCAGAACTCAAAAATCTTCAGCCATGCCAACTTAATCCAAAAAGATCCGAAACTCATCTGAAATACACTCGAGGCTCCTTACACCCCGTCCAATAACACCAACCAATCACAAAACACAATACGGATCTACTCGAGGCCTCAAATTACACTAAAAATATCAAAACTACGGGTCGCACCTTAATTCAAGCCTAAGGTGACTAATGAACTTCCAACTTCCAAAACTCATGTCGAACCACATCAAATCAAATCAGAATGACCTCAAATATTGCATACAAGTCTCAAATGACACAACAGACCTAATCCAACTCTCGGAATCATAATCTGAACCTGATAACAATAAAGTCAACTTCCGGTCAAACCTATGAACCTTCCAAACTTTTAACTTTTTAACTTTCACTAAAAAGAACCAAATCAACCTACGGAATTCCAAATCCAAATCCAGACATACTCCTAAGTTCAAAATCACCAAACAAACCTATTGGAACCATCAAAATACCATTTCGGGGTCGTCTCCACAAAAGTCAAACTCCGATCAACTCTCACAATTTAAACCTCCAACCAAGGGACTAAGTGTCACAATTCAATCCAAAATTTTCTCGAAATCAAATAAATTGCCCCCGCAAGTCATATAGCGTGTAAAGTTGAAATGGACTAATATACTCAAAATGACCGGCCGAATCGTTACACTTTTAAGTCATTCTTCACTCACAAAATAATAGGAATCTACATTTTTGCCAAGAAAAGTACCGTAAAGTGCAGAAAAACAAGCTAAAGTAATAACTTAATGCAAAGGCTAAATGGAATGAAGCTCAGGAACTATAAGAAGAACAACAACATAAATCCGCGCTGATTCTCAGCTCTTTAACCCCAGAAATAATAAGAAAATTTGAAGCCAAAAACTTTAGAACCTTTGAAGAAAACACAGATTTGTAGCCTCATCAGAGCATCATTTTCTAAATCTTACTTCACACTATTTTTCTCAGAAAATTTTCTCCTCCCTTGAATTTTAACTCTGGTTTTTAGCTTCTTCTTTCTGTCAAAATTCCAAGAAAATTATCTTCAAGTTTCTCTCAGATGGTATTAAGAGTCTGCCCTTAATGTGAAGAGAGGTGGACTTATATAGGATTCAAAATAAGGGTTACCTCATCTCTCTCTTTTCCCCTACCTATCATTCGTCACTGCTTCATCTGAATTAGACCTAAATTAGTTTTGATACTTATTGAGTATATATTGGTTTTGTATTCAAACTACACAGCTATATTTTTATTTGCCGACCGTGTTGTTGGTCCTAACAATACTCAAGAGGGAGCCTAACAGTATTATGACTTAGATGCTCGTAACTTTATACTAAAGGGTCATTTAGATTCCCTTTAGTATAAAGGTAACATGTTCAATTCTATATTATGAAGGCACAATTCTATATTATGACTCAGTTGTATTTTTATCTTAGATGCTCGTAACTTTATACTACTAGATTTTGAGATATTGTTATAGTATTTTTCACTTTGGGTGGATGTTGTAAGACTTATTATACCTTATTTATTTATGTCATAACAATATTTTATCCTGTATTTAACATGTTTGTGATTAGTTTTGGATGTTAGCTTACCTAATAAGTTGAGGTTAGGTACTATCACGATCATTAGTGGGATCTGAGTACATGATAAACAAAAAATAAAGGTGCATATAAAATTTTGTGTCTCACATAAATACAGTTAAATGCTCGCCACTGACCAAGCGCCTTCAAAGAGCTGCAGTATTGAGGCTTAAAGCAAGTATAGCGCCTTAAGTGAGCTGAAAAAGTGCAGAATCTTGTTACATCAATAGTATTGAAGGCGCTAGGTACTAGATACGCCTTCAGTATAATGAAAAAGCAGTAGTCTGCAGAATCCTGTCAAAACAGGAGCTGGTCTGACGGCTCAAAAACTGCAACGCGCCTTCAGTGTACTTTTTTCACTGGAACTGAAGTCGCTACATCCTAATTGTGCCTTCAATATAAATACAGTTAAACTTTACGTCTCGTCTAATTTTAGATGCCATAAATGGACTATATTCAAAAACATTGTATGTAGTATCTTATGAACTTTGTGATGATATACATAGCCAGAGCACTGGTAATATGAAGTCTGAGGTCATGATAAAAATAAAATAAAAACGCATATAATATCTGAAGGCTCGAACATTGCCACACGCCTGAAGGAGTTTTGTTGCGCCTTCAGTGTAAACAAAACTTAATTTTCCATCTAATTTTAGACGTTAAAAAGCAACAATAAAGGGTCGTTTAGATTCCCGTATTTTCACCATCTGTGGTAACTAATTTTTGACACTACCATTTATTAGAATTTGGCTGCATTTCGCCACATTTTCAAGATTATCTTCGAAGAAATCCCATTAGAGTATTATCTTCTTTTTCTTGTCTTTTTTTTTTTTTTTAATTAGAAAGGTAACATGTTCAATTTTATTTTTGGTATTATAATAGTATTCAGCAAAATAAAAATGAATATATAGGCCAACAATAATAAAGCAAACACTAATTAAAATAGTACAAATTAAATGTATGCAAGAACTATTAATAAGGTAAATGTTTGACTAAAAAGTATAACTTTTGGTTCAAATAATTAAATTTATTTGATAATGGGTTAAACCTAGTAAATAATAATATTTTTATATGTGACTTCCGAAAGCATGATTAGCATCGTATAGATCTGGTAGAAAGTGATAACAGTATGCAATAACTATTCCAAAACGTATGAGCTATAACGTAGCATTTAATAACAATAAAATAACAATAAATGACATTTAAGTAAATATGAGGAGTGATTCACCCAATAAAGGATGACCTAGATGGTTGTTCCTCCTGACAATGATGAGTGACAGATAAATCCTTGAATGTTCGAATTATTCTCGTATCTTATGAAAAAGTATGAAATAATGTAGAAAAGAATCTTGATGAAAAGGTAGTGTTTGTATCTTAGTAAGAGAGAGAGAGAATCTTTTGTTAAACTATGTTCTTATAAATAACTAACACATGCCTCATATCATTGTCTCTTTTTCGATTTACATGAGACATTTTCCTAATAAACCCTAATAGTACAAGTGCAGAGAATATCCACTAGAATATTCTCTTTAATATCCTATTTCGAAAACTAACCGTTACAACTTCATCAATGGTGCTCGACTTCTTAAATATTCTAGGACAGATTTTGACCCATACAGTTAGTCCCTCCGCTTATTAAGGCCGACCTCAGGTGGCTTGATGAGCGGATTCTGTTAATTGCGGTCGAAACAATTGGACGAGCTGATCGGGTCATGATGACTGAGGGCGAGCTGGCAACGTGGCCCTTCGTAAGCCGCAAATTTTGGAGTTGTGCCGTCCATGAATCAAGGTGACGTCACGATCTCATGCGTCATCATGACGCGTATTCCCGATGCGTCGTTTCATTTTGCGTGGGTCTCCTGATTGGTCCTGCCACTTCGATTTCGATGCCAGGTAATGATGAGCCAATTTCTCGATTTTGACGCCTGAAATCTTATAAGTAGGGATGTGAGGGTGTAATCCCAAAATTTATAGATTTCCTGTATCGAAACTCTATATCTTCTTCTTCCTTTCCCATTGCTGAGGTCGAGATTACATTTCAACACCTGATGCACCTATTCGCCCCCAGCTTTTATAGGGAGACGATGCTGAACCTTCGCTACGAAGAAGGGAAATGCCTGGTGGTGAAGATGGACGACAAGGCTAACCGCCAGTTCTGGCTCAACCTTTTCTTCGTTAGAACTGAGGACGTGGTGGCCAATGTCGACGGCTTCCCTGAAGCTTGGAATTGCACTCGTAAGCGCCTCACTCCTTCGCATGTAGGTACTTGGTTTATTTTGCTTTGTTGTGGATTCTGACCTCTCGTTCTTTTCTTACGCAGCCAAGACCTAGCCTCCTCTTTTGGTCAAGGATATTTCTGGTTGGGTCGGTCGGCTCGTCCCTCACATCGTATGGATTCATGAGTGGCCAGGCTTCTTTAAGAGGTTTGGGCTAACTCCCCCCTCAACTGGTAAGTTACTCTCGTCTTTGTCCTGTTAGTTATTTCTCTTTTGTGGTTTGTTTTGGCCGACTTTCTTGTCCATTAGTACTTCCCTTAATTTTAGCTAGGGGGTCCTCGAGGAGGTCAAGGGATCCCGCACTTGCATTTCATAGGAGGAAAGTTGATGCCTCTTTGGCTCCTGCCCCTTCTATGATCGCGATTGATTCTTCTTACTCCTCGGTCCCGCCCGCTGCTACTTCAGCCTTCGGTCGCGGAGCCTTCGGCCTCTTCCTTGCACCATCTCATAGATGAGGAAGATGAGTCATTGTCAGGTGATGGGGACTTGATGCCCCGTAAGAGGAGATCGGTGGACGTTGGCGATGGGGTTACCCGGGCTGTTGGCCGATGATGGGTGATTTTACACTTTGTGAGACGGTGACTATTGTCATTGAAGATGATGTCGGCCCGGCGTCTGAGATTTTGAGGTCGCTGGAGGCTGATGAGGGTATGTCTCTCCCTTTTGCAATGACGGGAGCCGAAGGGTCGGCCACTAGGGCTTCTAACACTTCGCGGCAAGAGGAGCCATCGACTTCGCCACCAGCTGATGATTCTTCTTTGCCGGCCGATGGGAGAGGCAAAAGCGTTGCTGAAGAAGGCTACGAGATAGGTTCAGACGTTGATGTTGCTGACCTGAGGATGATGAAGGAAGGATTTACCCAGCTCGAGGTGAGGCTGGAGGGGTCTACGAGGACCATTGTGATCCCCATGGATCGTGATCTTTTGAAGAATACGGAGAACATAGTCCCTGCCCTTGGCCCTCTTTGCTTCGACATAGAGCGTGAAACCCTCAAAAAGCTGGATGATGTTACCTTGTCAAGGAGCATAGCCGGCTTTGCACTGAGGGTGAGTATTTTAGGGCTTCATCTTTTTGTCTGTCTTTTGCGTTTAGTGTTTTGCCTTTATTATGAGGGGGTTCTTATTTTTGCTTTTCTTCTTATTCTTTCTGTGACTACAGACCATGATTTTGGAGATTGAAAGTGCCCGAAGGGAGGAGAAGCATAAGAAAATATTTGAGAGGTTGAAACACAAATATTTCGTGTACTGCAGCAAATATCGGGAGTTTCGCAGGCGGTTTGATGAGGGCGACATTTGTAGGACCTTCGTGATAACTTGAAGGAGAAGGATGACGAGCTGGTGAGAGTCATCAAGAAGTGTAGTGTCCTTGAGGGGACGTTGAGAAGTAGGGAAGAAGAGCTCGAAGTCAGCAAATCCCTAGAGGCCCAATGTGGCGGCCTTCAGACGCAAGTAGTCGAACTGCGCATGCAATTGGAGGATTGCCGGCTTCAGGTGGAGGTCCTTACTGGCGAAATCATTGAGAAAGTGGGCGAGATGGAGAAATCTGAGGCGGTGCGGTTAGAGGCTCTGAATAAAGTGGAGTCCCTTGAGGTGGTGATTCGAACTCTCCGTTCAGAGCGGGAGACTGACCTAGCGACGGCCAGGCTCGAGGAAGAATGGCTCGATGAAAGGTTCGGGGAGCTGGAAAAAGAGGCCTCTGTTCTTCACGATCGAGTGGTTGCATTGGGGGCCGAGAAGGACCAATCGCTGGCACAACCGTCCTCTTCTCGTATCCTGTACTTTCCTTACGTTCCTCGAGAATTATATGAGGAATGGATTCACATCGAGGACCAATTAGATATCGTTCGAGATCTGCCTGCGACAGGGTCCGTTTCTAATGAGGTCCTTGAAGGCATTCGTGTGAAGGCCCGTGAGTATGGGTATGATTCTGCTACACTTGAGTTCGGCTATGGTGACGATGAAGGTGTGGAACGACATATGGAGGCTGCATGGTACAATACCGCATACCCGGAGGGCAAAGGCGACGGTGGCGAGGGTGTTGGTGGCCAAGGCAGTAACGAAGCATAGGATCGTGATGGTGGTGCTCAGTAATCTTTTCTTCTTCTCTTTTTTGTAAGTTTTTGTGTATTTTTGGCGGCGTCTTCATGAGCCTTTGTAAAAAATATTTTAAGTATGAGATGCCAAATTTGTTCTCTGCATCTGTTTCTTTTCCTGTGGTTTGCTTTTTGTACTTGTATATTTTTTTTTGCTTCTATTGGTTGCGTGTTGGAATGTGGCCGAGGCCGTCGACTTGTTTGGTTGTGATATTTCTTTAGATTGTGGCCGAGGGCTGGTAGGTGTTTATTCAAACGAGGTTGAACATAACTTTTCGTTTAGTGTTGCAGTCGAGGGCTAGCTATTAGTTCGAGCGAGGTCGAACACAACTTTTCGTTTAATGTTGAGGCTGAGGGCTGGCTGTTACTTCGAGCTAGTCAAACGCGACCCCAACATAGTTATGGCCGAGGGCCCATAAATGTTAGTTCGAGAAAGGTCGAACATAACTTGTATTTAATTATGACCAAGGACCGGAAGGTGTTAGTTCGAGCAAGGTGGAACATAACTTGTATTTAATTATGACCGAAGGCCGGTAGGTGTTAGTTCGAGCTAGGTCGAATGTTACCTGAATTTAATCGTGGCCGAAGGTCGGTAGGTGTTAGTTCGAACGAGATCGAATATAACCTGAATTTAATCATGGCCGAGGGCCAGTAGGTGTTAGTTCGAACAGGGTCGAACATAACCTGAATTTAAGAGAAGTGTGCTGGTAAGTGTAAAGTTTATTACCTTGGCATTGTTGTATTTGTTTCATAGTTGGAGAAATTTACAGATTTTGGGTGTTGGCTAGCGTTCCAGTCCCAGTCCCGGTCTATTTAATCCCTACCTTGGTCAATCTGGAGAGTAGTGAGAGGTCGAGCAATGAAAAAGTAACCAGGGCCTCGTCTTCGCGTACTTCGACTTGGAGTGTTCCTTTCATCGCCTCGTTAAAAACCTCCTTGAGAAAACCCAACTGAGATAAAACTCAAGTGAGGGAAAAAGAGTACGACTTGGGGGCACTTTTTATTTTAGAAGTTGAAGTATTTTAGCTGGATGATATTCCAGTTATTTGCTAGTAGCTTTCCTTCCATTATTTCTAGTTGAAATGATCCATTATTCGCTTTTGCTATAATTTTGTATGGACCGTCCCAATTTATTCCTAGCTTACCTTCCTTGGGATTTTTTCTTGCTTGGGTTTTAACTTTCAGTACCTACTCCCTGACTTTGAGCTTCCTGACTTTGCTTTCTTGTTATAATAGTGCTTTGCCTGCTATTTTTGGGCGATCATTCGTATATAAGCCATATCTCTTCGTTCATCGACTTCGTCGAGTTTTTGCCCTCGACCCTCGTCATTGCTTGTTCTGCTCTCGTGGGAGTACCTTAGACTGGGCTCTCCAACCTCAACTAGTATTACCACCTCGGTCCCATAGACCAAAGAGTAGGGCGTCTCTCATGTGCTCGTTTTTTGAGTTGTTCGGTATGCCCACAATACTTCTGGTAGGACATCCGACCATATTCCCTTCGCGTCTCAAGTTTCTTTTTCATGATATTTAGTATCGATTTGTTGGAGGACTCTACTTGCCTGTTGCCCGCGGGGTGGTACGGGGTTGAGGGTATTCTTTTGATATGCCATTTCTCAAAAAATTTAGCGGTTTTCTTTCCTTTGAATTGGGGTCCGTTGTCGTAGCTGATTTCTTTGGAAAGGCCGAACCAGCATATGATATTTTCCATATAAAAGTGATTACTTCATGTTCCCGTATTTGGGCGAAGGCTCCTATTTCCACCCACTTAGATAAATAGTAAGTTAAAACCAAAAGGAATCGTATATTACCTCGTTCTGCTGGGAGGGGCCCTATGATGTCCATTCCTCATTTGATGAATGGCCAAGGTGAGGTGACCAGGTGGAGGTGTTCGCCCCTTGGGTGAATTATTGGGGCGCACCTCTGGCATTGTTCGCATCTTTTCATGAAATCTGCGGCTTCTATTATCATGGTGGGCCAGTAATATCTCGCCTGTATGAAGCATCAAACCAGTGCTCGGTTCTTGGAATGCACCCTGCAATGCCCTTCGTGGATTTCTTCAAGGACGTGCCGAGTTTGGTTTGGGCCCAGACAATTTGCTAAAGGGCCGCCATAAGTTCTCTCGTACAGGTCGTTGTTTAGGATACTGTATCTGGCCGCTTGCATTCTCAGTTTCTTGGCTTTTTTTTATCGCCTGGGAGTGTGTCGTCCTCCAAGTATGCGATAATACGATTGCGCCAGTCCCAAGTTAAGTTAATGGTTCTTACCTCGACTTGGTCTAGCGATGAGTTAAGGAGCTGGACCATGTTTTTGTATCATGTTGT
This sequence comes from Nicotiana obtusifolia, assembly GCA_002018475.1. Taxonomy (NCBI): domain Eukaryota; kingdom Viridiplantae; phylum Streptophyta; class Magnoliopsida; order Solanales; family Solanaceae; genus Nicotiana; species Nicotiana obtusifolia. Next base: position 178,143 of record MCJB01051020.1, read on the forward strand.
GATGCTTTTGGTGGCTGCGGTTAGTTTAGCGAGGCCATCTGCCTCGGCGTTCTGTACTTGTGGAATTTGGTCAAGCTGACATTCGTCGAATTCGGGTAGCAGCTTGCAGAGTTCAGTATGGTATTTTGAAATCTTTGTTCCTTGATTTGGAAAGTCCTTTTGAATTGGTTGACTACGAGCTGAGAATCACAGCGTAGTTTTAACCGTTATGTCCCATACTTGAGTGCTAGTCTCAAACCTACAATGAAGGCCTCAGACTCGACCTCGTTGTTAGTCATGTATGGGCACCTTATGGACTGGCGATTTACTTCGTCTGTTGGGACATCGAGTAAGAGTCTCAGTCCGAACCCCGACACGTCGGATGCGCCGTCGGTGTATAGGACCCAGAGGTCTTATGTTTGGGGGGAAGTTTGAACGGCTTCCCTTTCGACTTCAGGCATTATTTTTGCGCTGAAGTCAGTGAGCACTTGTGACTTTGTCGTCGTTCGCGGCTGGCACGTGATATCGTGCTCGCTTAGCTTGATGGCCCATTTGTCCAACCTTTCCAATAGCTTGAGTTTATGTAAAATGCTTCTTAGGGGGGAAGTCGTGAAGCCCGAGATGAGGTGACATTGAAAATATGATCTAAGCTTCCGTGAAGCTACGACTAAGGCCAAAGCCGGTTTCTCGAGGTGTGGGTACCTCATCTCGGCATCGACTAGTGTTTTGCTAATGTAATACATGGGAGATTACGTACCTTTATTTTCTCGAATTAGGACTGCGCTCACGGCTACCTTGGATACAACTAGATAAATGAGGAGACGTTCCTCTGGCTCTGTTTTGAAAGCAAGGGCGGCGACGATAGGTATGCCTTTAGTTCTCTCAAAGCTTGGATGCACTCCGAAGTCCATTGGAGGCCGCTATCTTTCTTAAGTACGCCAAAGAATTTATGGCACCTATCTGACCACCGCGAAATGAACCTTGATAGGGCGGCGATGCGGCCAGTCAACCTTTGGACCTGTTTTTTGGTGGTCAGGAGTTTGGGTATCCCCTCAATGGCTTTGATTTGGTCAGGGTTGACCTTGATCCCTCACTGTGATAAGAGAAAACCAAGAAACATTCCCGAGGCCATGCCGAACGCACACTTCTCCGGGTTCAGTTTCATTTCCTACCATCTGAGTATGTCGAAAGTTTCATTCAAGTGATTGATGTGATCTTCTCCCCTTTTGGACTTGACCAGCATGTCATCTATATATACTTCCATTCTCTTACCGAGATGATCCTTAAACATCCTCGTTACCAACCTTTGATAAGTCGCCCCCGCATTCTTTAGTCCGAAGGGCGTGACCCTGTAGCAGTACGTTCCTTGGTGGGTGATGAACATGGCTTTTTCATGATCTTCCTCTTCCATGAGAATCTCATCATAGCCAGGGTAAGCGTCCAAAAAACTTTGCAGCTCATGTTGTCGATGTGAGGCCGCGGGAACGAGTCCTTTGGACATGCTTTGTTCAAGTCTGTAAAGTCCACGCACATCCGCCATTTGCCATTCTTCCTTTTAACCATTACTACATTGGCGACCCACTTGGGGTATTTCGACTCCCTTATGGAACTGTTTTCCAGCAATTTTTCCACTTTCTCACATACTGCGTTGTTGATTGCAGAGTTGAATTTACGCTTGACCTGCCTCACCGGGGAGTGGAAGGAGTCGACGTTTAATTTGTGCATGGCGATTTCCCTTGGGATGCCCGGCATATCTGCATGGCTAAAAGCAAACAAATCCGCTTTAGCTTTTAAGAATTGATTGAATTTACCTGGTTCCTGGAGTTTGCAACCGATATAGGCCTTTTTGCAATGGTCGCATGGATCTAATTGACCGGGGTCAAGGTCTTCTATGGTCGATCCTGCGGCTTCGACTATGTCGGGCTCTTTGATGCCTTCCTTGATCTCATCATGCCTTGACCTTGACCCTGCTGATTATTATGCCTCTTTCTCCTTGTCCTTTCTTTGTTGAGTGGTCGTGCTATCTAAAGTAATGCAGTAACACTCCCAGGACGTACGCTGCTCACCTCATATGCTGAACACTCCATATGGAGTTGGAAATTTCACAACTTGGTATAAGCTGAAGGGGACAGCCTTCATGGGGTGTATCCAAGGTCGTCCTACTATGGTGTTGTACGCGATGTCTTGATCCATGATATGAAATGTCATTTCCAGAGTCACGGTGCCGGCTAACACTGGGAGTGTAATTTCTCCGTATGTTTGCTCAACTGCATTATTAAAATTAGTTAGCGTGATACAGTGCGACACTATCCTTTCTTCGAGTCTTATTTGGGTGAGCACTCGGGGATAGATAATGCACACGCCGCTCCCGTCATCTATCATAATGCGTTTAACATCAGTATCCAAAATACGAAAAGTAATAACGAGGGAATCATTAAAGAGGAAAGGTCAAACCATCGGCGTCCGACTTATCGAAGATGATACTTTCTTCGAGTTCATTGTACCACTCGCGAGTGATTGATCGCTTGAGTTTGTGGGTAGTGGTGAACTTCAAGCTGTTGATGGAAACGTCATCGCTGTTGCCGATGATCATGTTGATGGTTCGAGCTGGTGAGGGTGGTTTGGCGGTCCTTGATGTTCGTGCCTTCTGGTGAAGTTGGTTCTTCTCCTGTCGCTCAGCTCTTTAAGGTGACCTTATCGTAACATGTTTACGACTTCTTGCCTAAGGGTGATGCGATCCTCAGTTTTGTGTCCTCGTTCCTGGTGGAACTCGCAGAGAGCGTCGTACTTTCTAGTGTTCGGGTCCGATCTCATCTTTGGTGGCCACTTCACTTTGGTCCGAGTTTCTCTTAAGCATAGACTGTCTCTGTAGGTGACACACAAAACTTTTTAATAGATAATATAGGAAGCATACCTCGGCCATTCCGATGAGTTCCCGTCCTTGGTCTGGATGGACCCTCTTCGTAGTGGGGAGAGGGCTCAATGGCCACCCTAGCATATGGTTGATATCATTCCCTGTTAGATCGTGGGGTTGGATAATCATTCCCGGTCTTTGGGTTGGCCCGTTGAGGTCGTCTTCATCTGCACGGACCCCGGCACAAATAAGCATTGTGGATTTCATCCCAAGTGATTGGGGTGGGGTACTTCATCAACCCACTCAATAGTTTCCTAGTTGCTCTCTAACCATCCCTCCTCAGCCCGTTCTGAAAAGCTGCGGCCCCCATCCCTTCTGATACGTTGGGAAAAGTCATCCTTACTCGGTTGAATTGAGCGAGAAACTCCCTTAGTCCCTTTCCCAGAGACTGTTTAATAACAAATATGTCGTTTACTCTTGCCTTGGCCTTCTTGGCTCCAACGTGGGCCATTACGAACTTTTCGGTCATTTCTTCAAAGGCGAATACCAGGTTAATTACCCTCATGTGAGGGTTTCGCCAAACTTCTTCAACAAGATGGAAGACACATGTTCTTTGGCTAGGTCGTTGCCTTTTATGGCGGTGACGTAATGAGTCACGTGATCTTCAAGGTCGGTTATCCTGAGGTAGGGCGGCATATTAAAGGTTTTTGGTATAGCATGTGAGGTTGCATCATCACTGTACGGTTGTTCCGCGAACCGCCCGGCATCCCTCTTCGGCAACAGCTTGGGGGCACCAGGTATTTTGTCGACCCTTTCCTGGTGCTCTTTCATTTGACCTCGGAGTGCCTTGTTCTCATTCTCCATTTCTTCCATCCTTTTCAGAATGGCTACAAGGTTGTTGTCACATGCAATATCAATGACATTATGAGTAATACCTATCATCGGAGGAAGAGGCGGGTAGCATTGCTCGTCCGCTTGCCTTATCGTGCATGTCCTTGCATTCTCTATGGTCGTGTCCCGAGCGGGATTGTTGAGGACATTGGTTAGCGTGTCAATTAGCCATGCTTCAAGGAGCTTTTTTACAGTTGGGGACATCTCTTCCCCCATAGATGTGGAGGCTCACTTACCAAGAGATTTTTTGATGTTGCACTAAGGAGGCGGTGACCCATCTTGCCCAGGGAAGGCATTGGGCTTCACGCCTTCGTCTGCCGTTTCACAGCTTTCGTTGATGAAGTTCATGAGGTTGATTAGGAGATTACTTATTATTCTCGTCCTTTCTTCTCGGTTACCTGCTATGTTGGGATTTGTGCACACAAAGAAAGGAGATCTCGTTTTTGCTTGTTTTTTGTTTTTTACGTCAGTGACTCGTGATAGTTGCAGATCTAGAAGAAATTAAAAGCTTTAACTAGGAAATCCCCATAGACGGCGCCAAATTGTTTCACCAAAAAGTATAACTTTTAGTTCAAATAATTAAATTTATGTGATAATGGGTTAAACCTAGTTAATAATAATATTTCTAGATGTGACTTCCGAAAGCGTGATTAGCGTCAAATAGATCTGGTAGAAAAATAATAACAGTATGCAATAACTATTCCGAGAAGTATGGGTCAATGTAGCATTAAATAACAATGAGTAACTAACAAATGGCATTTAAGTAAATAGGAGATATGATTCACCTAATAAAGGATGAGCTAGATGGTTGTTCTTTCTGACAATGATGAGTGACAGACAAATCCTTGAATGTTCGAATTATTCTCGGATCTAATGAAAAAGTATGGAATAACATAGATAAGAATCTTGATGGAAAGGTAATGTTTGTATCATAGTAAGAGAGAGAGAATCTTTTGTCAAAGTTTGTTCTTACAAATGAGTATCACATGCCTCATATCATTGTCTCTTTTTCTATTTATATGAGACAGTTTCCTAATAAACCCTAATAGTACAACTGTGGAGAATACCCACTAGAATATTCTCTTTAATATCCTATTTCGAAAACTAGCCGTTATAGCTTCATCAACGGTGCTCGACCTCGACCATTATTGACATCTCGACCACGGCTCTCATCGACTCTTTGACTATGGGTCTCGCTGCTTCCTGGTCTACCTCGACTAGCGATGGTTCGAGAGTTCTTTCTTTAGCATTATTGTTACACCTCGTGTGTTCGTGCATTTTCGTATCGTAAGGTTGCTAACAAGGTAAGAAGGTATTTTTTTTTTTGAGGTATTTAAATAGGATGATATTCATGCGTTAAGTTTTTAAGTCAAATGAGTTGTGACACGGAAGTTGAAAAAAAAAAGTTTGTCGCAAGTTACGCTTGTAAATTTCACTGAAATTTGGGTCAAATGTGAAAGAGCTTTTCTCTCAATATACTTGGAGTTATGGGGTGATCCACCTATCAAATTGAAGATCTATGAGTCTAGTTTCTAATGCATTAAACCTTTTCTCGATACGATCTCCGAGTTGGGAGATATTCGCGTTTTCGCGAGACTGCTCCAAATAGCTCTCTACGGGGTCCACATATATCGGCCAAGACTTGGGGATTTATAAAAAATACCCCAACCCCGATTTTTAATCAGTATTTCCAGAATTTACAGAGCTTAGAAACCCTAAGAAATTCCTCTCAAAATTCTCCCATGATCCAAGACCAAAACAAAGGGCAATCAACACAAATCAAGTGTCCGGAATCCCGTGGCGCTAGTAAGTTTCTTGTTCTTCTTGTTCTTGCTGATTTTTCTGTTGTTCCAGCTCGTGTGGGAGGTTGTTTAAAGTTGCTTATGTTCTGAAAAACACTCCCTCACGTTTTAATATCAACCCTAGGTGATTTCAAGTCTTCTAAAGCGATTCTAGTACCGAAAAACGCTAATTGATTACTAGTTTCGCTTCCTTGTTTTTGTGGCAGCATTTGGGGGCTATTTCGTGGCTAATTAAGGTTAAACTGGAGTTTTTCTTTCTGTTTGAAGGTAAGGAACCTCTTACCCTACATGTATTTAAGATTATCCAAGTTATGGCTTGGTTGTTGAAGATAGAACTTGTGAGATATACATCGAAAGGCTTGTTAGTAATGTTATTGGTTGGTGAACTGTTTTGTGTTGCTGTTGAGCTGTTTTATGTATTTTTAGCATGTTTCTTGGAGTTATGTTGGTATGGATAGGATTGCACTGATGAGGGGGAGTAGGAAAGTAAAAATTTTGTAGTGCTTTGCGGGAAAATTGAGCTACAAAAGAGCTTACAAACTTATGCCCGCGAGTTGCTTGCTTAAATGTCTAAGTGAAGACTCTCATGAGCTATGAGTTTGATTTGATCTAGAATAGTTCATTTTGTGTAGGTAGCCATTCATAAGGTATTCAAGGACCCGGAAGACGCGTATAGCTCTATCAACGAGGTATGTAGGGTCCTTCTTTATATTTTTCGGCATGACTAGAATTGAATGAACGTTTATTGGATTGTTTCATCAAATTCGAACTGCTCCACTCCAAATTGATAAATATGATTAAATTTACCCTTTTCACATGAATGACTCATATCGAAGAAGATTTAAGTATTCTGATCCTTCCTTGTTCATCACTCAAAGAGAATTAAAATTCTTTTATTCGTTCTTTTTCCAACGTCCATATTGATCATGGTTATTGATAGCTTGAACATGATGTCTACTTCAAATAAATCCGTACTACGTAACTTCCATGTTTCTTGTGCTGGTTGTCTCATGGTTGGAAACCAAATGACGTAGGAACAATAAAATTAGTCGAATGATAACGACAATAGGTCACTTCGACTCTTGTCATGATATCTCTTCTGAGGTCGGTCTTGCATTGCACTTATGTATATATATATGTGTGTTTATTTTCATTACCGAGCCGCGCTATAGTCGGCCGGGTAGGCACTTATATGTGCACCTAGACATGTTTCTTCTTTACCGAGCCGTGTTGTAGGCGGCCGTTTAGGCACGTAGCTGTGCATTGCCACTGATCAGTTGGGCAGAAATGATGTTGTGATGATGAGCTCACCCCACAGAGGGATTTATTATTATTGTTATATGATATAATATATATATATACCTCCACAGTGAGGATGATTTTACGAGCACGCATTTACATTTATGTTGTGGATATGGTCGCCCTCAGTGGCTTTGAACAGAGTTTCAGGTTATTTGTAAAT